>JAFMOD010000869.1:107009-130871 GCA_019802435.1 Corydoras maculifer | reverse complement strand
GGTTGCACTCAGGGAAAAGGGGGCTGAATAATTTTGCACATCGCACTTTTCAGTTTTTTATTTGTAAAAAAATTGTTGATTCATGTATAACTTTCATTCCACTTCACAATTGTATACCACTTTGTGTTGGTCTTTCACATTAAATTCCAGTGAAATATATTTATGTTTGTGGTTGTAATGTGACAAAATATGGCAAAGTTCAAGGGGTATGAATACTTTTGCAACCCACTGTATATGCTTTTTCATTGTCATGTGTGTGTGTGTGTTTTGAGTATAGTGGGGGAGGGTTGGGAGTAAAATAAGCAGTCAATTTCACTGCAGTAGTCGGATGCTATTTAGGCACTGTATACTTGACATTTGCAAAACAGAACACAAGCAGTGTTAATGCAGTTTCATGTAAACTGAATGTAAACTAACAGTTTAGCAATTTTATTTCATTTTATTTCACATTTTGCTAGGATTGTAATTCAAAAGTAACAGTTGTCTTTTTTGTATGTGTTCAAGTGTACAAGAGTGTCCATCAAGTGTACAATGCATATTAATAACTAATTCAGTTGCAATTGTAGCAATAGTATCATCTATCTTCCTTACAAGCCGGTTTAAATTGTAAATAAAGATCAACACTCTACAATACACTCCTGTCTGTGCTCATCATGTTTTCGTCTCTTCCCTTTGCTTCCTATGCCACTTTCATAGAGACCTCTGGGAGTTCAAGACTGGCAGGATGATTACATATGTTGCTGGCAACACACTGCACAGACAATTGGGCTTATCAGGATTTTAAAACTCAAAGTTCATGAATATTTTGGTATACAACAAGTTGTTGAATATGACTTTGTGTGCTACTATCATATAGTGCCCTATCTTACATACTGTACAATGCAATTTTACACTCCGGCAAATTACTTTTTTCATGCTTTGTGCCTGTGCTGTTTAAGTAGCAGCGGTGCTTTCAAATATCTACCCTGACGTGGTGGTGTGGTGGTTTAGAAATAAGGTGTGTTCATGTAAATTTCTGGAGTATTGCTATCTTGGCAGTGGAAAACACAGGTGTGCAACTGAGTAAAAACAACCTAAGCAGACATCAACAGATAATAATTGCTGGCAGTGAATTGTCAACCCTGTCTTGTACACCCCCGCTTTTTATGCACACATGGACATGAAGCAGTGTACAAACCCATAGCGCATACTTGACAGCAATGCAAAATTTTACGTCAACAATAAACATTCATTCATTCATTATCTCCCGCTTATCCTCTATTAGGGTCGCGGTGGGGTTCCCCATGCCCATCCAGGGGAGAACATCTCGGGCGCTGGGCAGATAGACCCAGGACAGGGCGCCAATCCATCGCTGGGCACACACTCACTCACACAGACACACTCTAAACGGGGCAATTTTTGAGAATTCAATTAACTTGATCCATGTTTTTGGACTGTGGGAGGAAACAGGAGAACCCGGAGGAAACCCACGCAGACACGGGGAGAACATGGAAACTCCACCCAGATGGGGATTCGAACCGGGAATCCCTAGCGCTGAGAGGCGAACGTGCTAACCACTAAGCCACCGTGCCGCCCAACAATAAACAGAATACAAAAAAATAACATTATTCTACAACAGCACAAAATTGTGAAATAGCAAGCTTCTAAGTAAGCCCACTCTTCTGGGGTTCAGGCTTAAAACATTAAAGTTGCTTTGAGACAATGCATCATTGTATAAAATTATATAAATAAACTAAAACTGAAATGTATTATTGGTAATCATCACACATCAAGCACATTACACAAACTCATCCAAATGCACACTTGTGTGTGTGTGTGTGTGTGTGTGTGTGTGTGTATGTATGTAACTGAGCGAGTGGGTGAGAGAGAGATCTGCTGTCACCAACAGTGACAGTAACAACCAGGGGTCTTATTAGTTTTCGCTAGCCAGGATGATGGGGAGATGATCATTCTCATCAATTACTAAGACCAGGAAGGAGCTAATTAGCAGCTATAGTAGCTATAGCAGCTCACACAGTGATGTTTACAACACAACAGTGTCCTTGCAGTATACAGCGGTTGTATGCTGAATATTAAAAACAGTATTTAATGACATAGTGTTATTTTATGTAAGGTCCTGGCCAAAGATATATGGATCCCTGCATTTAAATTCTCCCAGCTGGTATAAATACAAGCAATTCTTTCACCAGTTTTTGTTTACACTTAGGAAAAACATCAGGTCTGATAAGTTTTAGAAAACATTAGAAATTGAGAGGACAAACTTATTGTCACCTTTTTCAAATTGTTATTTTTGTGATTCTTCTTTAATTGGTATTCGTGGTAAAAGATGCTAAGTCACATGGTCAATCAGTCAAAAAAAGTTTGAATCAGTCTTTGTGTATATTCCACACTGAGCATGGAGAAAAAAGGAGAAGCAGAGAATTGTCAAGGAGTTTAAAAATACAAACCATATTCTGATCATTTAGCTGCAAGCCTTAATTAATTACAACCTGACTCTTTAAATTTACTTCTCCTCCTTTACTTCTCCAAAATCTCCTCAGCCAGCTAGAAGTCCGTAGTCATGGCTTCACAACTGACACTCAGCTCTAACTAACTGAAGAGGTCACAAAAATGTCCCATTCTTGCAAATTCATTCTGTATAACAATGTCAGACCTTTTCATACTGAGCAGACTACTCAGCTGACAGGCTCCTAACCTCTCTTGGCTAGACTACTACTATGCACTGCTTCAAATGATCCAGAACACTGCAGTTCATCAGGTTTTTAACCATCCCAAGTGAGCCCACATTACTTCACTACTTATCTTTCTCAATTGGCTTTTGGTAGTTTCCCTTATTTAATACAAGGCCCTGGCACTTTTTAAATAAAACCAATTTTTAATTTATTATTTTTAAATTAAAATATTCATGTGGCCATCATCTTTATCAAATAAAATATATTTACAAACTTCAAACACCTTCAAATGTTCCTAAACTTTTCTAATTAATTAATTAAATTTAAATTTAATAAATAAATAATATTTAAGGCAAATTTGAAAACACCTTTGCTGTTTTTTAAAAAATGTTTTTGTTTAAAACAATAGATTCTAAATTATACGTTGATACCAAAATTATTAAAGGTCAACGCTAAGGGTGTAAGCAAAGAATAGTGATCTGGAAGTATTATAGACCATTTCAAATGGGGTTTGTGTTTGTGAACACACTTTACATTTCAAAATACAAAGTCATCAGACTACATCTAAAGAGTTACAAGAATGGCTAAATGAATTTAAAAGCAAAGTCAACAGGAGCAAGACTTTTATTACCATGATATTCAAATACAGAGATTCTGGCAAGGGAAAAAATAACTGTCTCAAAAACTCAGACGTGAATGACTCACACTTGCATTTATACTTGTATCCTGTTCTTTCCTTACCAGTCTAGAGTGAGATATAAAGTCAAGTAAATTGAGCGATTGCTTTAATAGAAATTCTGCTTGGTCGTGACTTTGCTAACATTCATCTTTGGCCATCAAGGCCATACTATTGTGCAAGATGACTCAGTATTACAGTCGCAATTAAAGACTGAATATCGCCATTTTAGAAAGATGTCAGCATTCACATCAAAGTTCTTGATTTTATAACATCTGAATCTTTGTATTTATCAGTATTACTTTTGACTTGCTTAACACTAATAGATTAGAGTTTCTGTTCATGATGTTACAGAGTTTTGATTTTGTAAGATTTTAAGAATAAAATCAAATTTGAAGCTAAACAGCTTTTATTCTAGTTAGCAAACCAACTTTTTGAACAATATAAATGCATATTTAGCACATACTGTGGCTTGTGTTAACATTCAAAGGTCAATAACCTATATAACCTTAACCTATAGTATATCTACACCAATTAGTCATGTAATTTATTGTCTAGCATCACTTTTGTTTGGAGTCTGCATGTCCCCTCTATGCTTACGTGGGTTTCGTTTGGTTTCCTTCCACATACCAAACACATAGTAACATTGGATGTACAAAATTGCTCTACAAATTTTACTGTACATATCAGTGCACATGTAGTTCCAGTACCAGGCATAAATAAACCAAAGCCTTACATTAGGAAGGGCATCAGAAATATGATTATCCTTTTGCTGTGGCAATCCCTATCACAAATGACCGAGGAGAGAAAAAGAGGATATTATGTTTTTATCTTTTTCCTTTCTATACAAAAAGCGTGAACTGTTTCTAATGAATTTCATATGAATGAATGTATAAGGTAGGTGAACCAAAAAATGCTGGCATGGTGGTGCAACAGTTAACACTTCTAGTTAATGGGAAAAAGGGTTCTGGCATTAGTTCTTGGTTATGGTAAGCAAATTTTCTTTCTATGTGAAAGAACAGAGAAATGACCTCTCCATGAGTGGAGATGCACAATTGTCCTTTACCTAATTACTAATTATTAATTAACTGTATTGCATGTAACTGTTCTAATTGGGGAATAGTTATTGACTCTGTCCAGACATTAAAATCACAAATATACAAAATAAACAAAAAAAAACAAACAAATAAAAAACAGATTTTGGTGAGCATTGACTAATAAATGTTGCTTTATATCTTTGGAGGTGTTGTGGAATCTGTCTCAGCTGTCATGTTATATACTGTTGTGTATGGCATATTGTCATATAACATTGCAAATGAATATGTGGGCTTACCGCTCCCTATTGAATTTAAGTGAATGCAGTACTGCTGGGCGTCTCTGCCGAAGGTTCCAGAGATGCAGTGTGTCATCTGCACAAGCTGTGACCAGAGCTCCCTAAACAAACATGCACAAGAAATTTTACACTACCTGTAAATCAATGTGCAAATTATAGTTCATTAGTCACAATGCTCTGTACATATTTGCTGTCATTGTTTTATTGTTCAAGCGTTCACACACATTTTTTGTGTTATAATTTACAATTGTCTTACTAAGGGTTTGAACAAATTAATTTTAATGGGTTTGCTGGGTATCCAACCCAAGTAAATATTTAAGTGTCAAGAGTCAGCACAGCAAATATCTGGAGTGGATAAAGATTCCTGGTGAGCATAAATTCTTGTACATGTATAACCAGTTTACTATAGTTGTGTTTCTATGATGTACTGTACTTGTATAAATTTTCGCTCTCTCTACAGACAGACAGATATGTATTTTAAAATATTTCAAATTCATTTAAATGCCTGTATTTTATTTTGTGAATTTTGATTCTCATTATAAAGGCTTACGGATGTGTCAAACATGCCTATGGATAACAATTCATTGTTTAAAAATTTTAAATAAAAACAAAACCCTCACACACAGTGATATAAGTGCAAAGTACAATTCTATTTCTTTAAAGTATGTACAAAATTTGATAAGCGTTTAAATACTAGTCTATTACCTGCTGATTTTGGTAATAGTAAATTAAGCAGAATAATGTGGCTAAAACATTTCATAGTCAGAGAGCCACAGCTGGGTCTCACACTGAGTATGACAGTCTAAATGACAGGCTTGAGACTTACCATGTAGCATTTCTTTCCGGAAAAGCAAAGAAATTTTCACACGATGATTTAAAAATTATTTAACTTTAAGTTCTATACTTATAATAACTGTTTTGGTACTATATATTTAAAATCTACAATTGCAGAACTTAAGCTTATCTTTGTAGCAAAAAAAAAAGAAAATGTTTTATGTACATAATGCACTGCGAAGATTAATTAGTAGTCAGTCTGTAATGTGACCAAATGTAATGTGAAACTTGTCATATGCTGTTTTGATATACATTTCATATATATTTTATGACAAATACATACAAAGTTTAAATTGAAAACAGAATGGTACAATCTAAAATTGTCTATTTCAAGATCTACATGGAACATGGAATTAGTTAATTAATAACGTCCTACTGCTAAATTCTGATAAAACTAAGGTACTAATAGTTGGACCTAAGGACAAAATAATCAAAGCTTCTAACACTGTGTTAAATCTTGATAACTCTTTAATCAGACCCAGTTCGTCTGTAAATAATCTCTGTCATTATTGATTCAGATCTCTCGTTTACGAAGCACATTAACAATATTACTAGAATCACATTTTTTTTACATTTGTAACATTTAAAAGCTAAGAAATATCCTCTACTTCCAAGATGCAGAGAAACTAATTCATGCTTTTATTACCTACATTTACATTTGGTCATTTAGCACACACTTTTATCCAAAGCGACTTACAAGGTGAGCACAGGGTTAATCACAACATCCATGGAGCAATGAGGGTTAAGGGTTTTACTCAAGGACCCACATTGTGTAACTTCAGTGAACCTGGAATTTGAACCGCCAACCTTCAGATTGATAGCCCAACGCCCTAACCACTGAGCTCCCGCGCCCATCTACCTCAAGGTTAGATTATTGTAATTCACTTCTGACAGGATGTTCTATTAAATTTTTACATAAATTACAACTTGCTGCATCTAGGATTTTAACTAAAACCAGAAAGTTTGATCATATCAGTCCTGTGTTATGAAACTTACACTGGCTACCAGTTAAGTTTCAAAGTTTCTTCCTTAAATAACAACACAACAGGGAGTTTTTTCTTGCCACTGTCGCTTCGGCTTGCTCTTTGGGGGTTTAAAGGCTTATGAAACTGTAAAGCTGCTTTGTGACAAGGTACTATTGTAAAAAGTGCTATATAAATAAATTACTTGAACTTGAAATTAGTCAACAGTATAAAAGCAGATCAAAGTAAACACTTAGTGCCAATGTTATAAACCATAAGAGACATGAGCTGCTATTTTGTTTTAAATGTACAGTATTATCCTTACAAATAAGTTTCTAAAATTCATTCACTCATTATCTCCCGCTTTATCCTCCATTAGGGTTGCGGTGGGGTTCCCCATGCCCATCCAGGGGAGAATGTCTCGGGCGCTAGGCAGATAGACCCAGGACAGGTCGCCAATCCATCGCTGGGCACACACTCACTCACACAGACACACTCTATATGGGGCAATTTTGAGAATTCAATTGACTTGATCCATGTTTTTGGACTGTGGGAGGAAACCGGAGAACCCGGAGGAAACCCATGCAGACACGGGGAGAACATGGAAACTCCACCCAGATGGGGATTCGAACCGGGAATCCCTAGCGCTGAGAGGTGAACGTGCTAACCACTAAGCCACCGTGCCACCTATTAAAATATTTATATTTATAAAATATTTTATTATACTCTTCAAGAAATTATAATTTGTAATATCTACAGCTTACTTTAGTGAATTTAAGAGATAGTTATTGATGTTGTATATGATATTTTAACTCAAACAACACACTACATTTTCCTACACTACCTTAGTTGAAACTGTATAGCTATATATCAATGTAATGTTGCATTTTAGGATGCATAACTTACAATCAGGAATATTTGGAACTCATACTGGCTGTATATTGTTTAATATTTTGGGTGCTGTCCGCAGAAAAAGTGACAAGTTTTGCTAAATTATTGCCTTTCTTGCCTTTCTTCTATACACCTACTGCTATTAAAGTATTAATACTTTAATAATAAATACGAAAGATCTTTAAAATGAAACATTCAATGTCATTCTTTGGTCTTCCTAAGTATGCAGGTGACCCACACCTGTGTTTCCATGGTGATGCTGTTTACATGAACATGTTTACCATTTTTCTAAACCGAAGACAAACAGCATTATGTTAGAGATTGAATTAGAGCAAAAAGCACTTTTAGATGTACAGGAAATTAAAGACATAAACTAAACAATAAATCAATAATAAGATAAAAAAACATTAATATGTATAATGACCTGTCAATCTTTATCTCTAGTATGAATATTATATGTGTGTTTGTTCAGTGTTGTTACCAACATGTGCAACTGTGGGGTATGTGTATGTGTAGATGTTTGTTTCACTTTAGCTTTGTCTGCCACCAAGACTATTATTAATGTGTTCCTGTCCTTCAGTACACCACACTGCCAGCAGTATGTTTGTGCATCCTCACAATGGCCCATTGAAAATGTCACTGTAATGTTTTGTTATAAAAGCATAGCACTTATACACAAACATATTCAAATGCTACACCAATCAGACTGTCAATCCTCTATGCTAGTATTCAAACACACACATGTTTTTAACTACTGAAGCATGAAAAGTAAAATTGAAACATTACCATCAAAAGACAATAAGATTATTTTATTTAGAATTCTGATTTGGAGAGACTATGAATTCTGTCTTGAAAATACTATGTTTCTGGTTGAATATTCGTCACACTGTTTTGGTAATTAAAATGAGGCCAAACAAATACCTGATTCAAATCAAATAAGAACTTGATTTTTTATCACATTTCAGATGTCATTTCCTATTCCCCTTGGTGGTGCAGGGTAATTCGTCCATGTGGAAGATCTGATTTTACTTGACAACATCCATCCATCCATTATCTTTAGCTTTATCCTCCACTAGGGTCGCAGTAGGGTTCCCCATGCCCATCCAGGGGAGAACGTTTCGGACGCTGGGCAGATTCACCCAGGACAGGACGCCTATCTATTGCTAGGCACACACTCACTCAGACAGACACACACACACAAACATACACTATATGGGGAAATATGGAGAGTTCAATTGATCCATGTTTTGGACTGTGAGAGGAAACCAAAGAACCTGGAGGAAACCCACACGGACACGAGGAGAACATGGAAACTCCACCCAGATAGGGATTCGAATCAGGAATCCCTAGCGCTGAAAGGCGAACTTGACAACATTTAAATTCATTTTGATTACTGTTAATTTGCCTTCAGTGATCTGTGATCGGGGCAGCACGGTGGCTTAGTGGTTAGCACGTTCACCTCTCAGCGCTAGGGATTCCTAATTCGAATCCCCATCTGGGTGGAGTTTCCATGTTCTCCCTGTGTCCGCGTAAGTTTCCTCCAGGCTCTCCGGCTTCCTCCCACAGTCCAAAAATCAGTCCACAGATCAAGTCAATTGAGTTCTCCAAATTGCCCCATATAGAGTGTGTATGTGTGCGTGTCTATGTGCTAAGTGAAAGATTGACACCGTGTTCTGGGTGTATCTGCCCAGCGCCTGAAATGTTCTCCCTGGATGGGCATGGGGAACCCCCCCCGTTACCCTAATATAGGATAAAGCGGAAGATAATGGATGGATGATCTTTGATCCTAGTTACAATAACATAATCTAAGGTCTAAATAATCATAAAAATAAAAGAGACATGCATAAAACATAAACTACTTAACTAAAGATTTAAGATTAACATAATATATATAAATATATAAATCTCAATGTTTAATCTTAATGATAAATACAGTGAAAACAAGCCATGAAGTATTTGATGGGTATGCAATTCATAAAGCTATGCTTGTTTTATTAATGCAACATATGATTTAGGCAAAGTTTATTTAGCAAATAGACTCTTATAGGCTGGCTGTCACAAACTGTCACGCTGGATAACTTCTCACAATTATCCAGTTTGCAGTTTGGCTGTCCAAATAATAATATATATAATCTAATAGAGGCCATGCCAATGTAAACCACTAATGAATTAATAATATTAATTGTTTCTAACAACATGAAAAGGACATTTTCAAAAACAGTTGCTGCATTCTGAAGGAAGAATAGAAAATTTACAATTACTTTTTATACCGTTTTCTCATTCAAAATAACATATTAAGCAGGTGGCTTAGTGGTTAGCACGTTCAACTCTCAGCGCTAGGGATTCCCGGTTCAAATGGCAATCTGGGTGGAGTTTCCATGTTCTCCCCATGTGGATCAAGGTAATTTGAATTCTTAAAATTGCCCCATATAGAGTGTGTTTGTGTGTGTGTATGTGTGAGTGACTATGTGCCCAGCGATAGATTGGCGCCATGTCTTGGGTGTACCTGCCCAGCGCCCGAAACGCGACCCTAGTAGAGGATAAAGCGGAAGATAATGGATGGATGGATGAAGTCCTTCTAGCAGATGTACATTATGTCATCGTATTCATGCCTTTTGATTGGATCAAAAAGTTTAGAGTTGACATGTGAGTGGACATTTTTAGCTAATTAAATGTTATTCCAGAAATACAACTTGATTTTCAGTATTAACTTTGATGGCAATATAAAAAGACTTCTTAATAGAACTAACTCCTTTCAAAGGGAAAAAGGAGGATGTTTTGTGTACAAACAATCAGGATTTAATTAGGATTTTTTATAATATTGCAGTTTTAAGAGGTTATGGTTCACGATTTTTTTCATGTGTGGCAACATGAGTTATCAATTTGCAAGGCAACAACCCTTTATACTGCATTTCTCAGGCAGATTGATTTAGACATAGCATTACCGAAGGACTCTGCGTAAAATTTCTATTACTTGTGGTGGCAGTCACCAAAGCATTTTACTGCTAACTGTACCATGTATAACTATGCATGTGACAAATAAACTTTGAATTGATGTGAAATGCAAGGCCCACCACTGCATTTTAACAAGAGTTTTTTAATGTTTTTTTTTTTTTTTACAATAAAAGTACAAGAGTACATTTACTAGGGTATGGGACTTTTGCATTGCTGTCAAGGAGAATAATGAAAACAGTCCTAATAATGTTTCAGAGCAGCTGAAGCAGCATAAAGTAAATCTCTAGCTGGACTAAACTTTGTAATCAACAAAAAAAGAAGGAAAGAATATGACAAAAAAAAAAAAAACGAGACAAGTTATATTCTTTAAACTCCCAGCCTAAATATTTTAAGTAAAATTTTATATAAATCTCATAAATGTATGGTTGAGTGAAACAGCACAACTTGTGAGCTCCACTCCAGACATTTTTAATATCTAATAAAGTCTGATAAAATTACTCTGCCAGGTTCAGCATGTCTGATGCTCTTGACCTGAACCAACTTGGTAGGAGTAAAGAATGTGAATTTAAAATTGGCATACAGTGCACGATAAAACACTTGTACACGCTTTCCCACTGCACAATGTAACATTAGCTGTTTAATCTACCATTGTTGAAAACATTTCAGGGTCGGTTTCGGTACAGAGGTAGTTAGTTAATAATATCCTTACACTATAAATGTATTTGTTTACTTGTGTGTATGTGAATGTGTTACCTCATTTATTAGGAACTGCAGTTGCAGTACAGCCGCTCCACCTTCATGCTGACAGTAACAGTCTACTCCTGGCCGTCCCAGACTGAGGGTCATTGCGTTAAGGCAAAGAATTTAAGAACAATGAAACAAGCCAGTAAATTATAAATTTACTATAATTATAATATAAAATATATAATTATATAAATATAAATAATATATTTATAAATATATTATATAAATATATATATATATATATATATATATATATTACAAATTATATCATTATTTTAATTTGGTGAATTAGTTTTTAGTCTCTGTTTTAACTTGTATACTGTGCACAAAATATTAATTTAATCCTGGTAACAGCATTTCTTGACCTTACCAGTTGAGAATCTCTACATGTACTGTATATGGTATATAACAATCTAAGACACACCAAACATTACTGCTGATCACTCTCTAGAGAACAAAACTGGTTCTGATGAAAAGCAAAAAAAACAGCAATGTGAATTTTATTTGCTATAGATTAACTTCTTGTGGTAGACTTAACTGTAACCATCATAGCGGGGCAAAACGTATAAATCTGTAAAAAATAAAATGCACAAATACAGTCCAATTTTAGTCTCTATGGCCTCATGTTTTCATCAACATCGCATTTCATGTCCTTTATTGCTATGCACCTTTAGATAAAAAAGGTTGTGTTGTATCCTATATATATATATATATATCTTGCAGTTGGCATCCATTACATCAAGAGAGCTGTTACAATATTGCTTTTTATATGCAGTTGTTGCACTGATTGTAAATCATTATAAACCTCTTGTAACATGACATACGTTGCTAGTAGGTTTTTGACTCTATCCACGTAGATTGCTGCAGCGTAGCTCTGTGATTTGCCACGATAATAGTTAATCGGTCCTGTCGCCAAATGTTTAAACAGCTCACAGTTCCTAAGCATTGGCACTTTGACATTACATAAAATACATTTTATTTTTTAGGAGAGCTTCTGCATTTAATGTACCCCTCCAACACATATATTTTACAGCCCTTGGCTATGATTTCCATGTTCTTCTCTGGCTTCTCTGGGGGGGGGGGGGCACTTGTGACATGACAGGACACAATATGCAGGAGACAGTTACTCCACGTTACTCTCCACTATTACTTCATGTTCCAGTCACCACTGTAGTAACTCTTCCAGCTGCATGTTCTGTCCCAGCATACAAAGGCTGCACACCAATAATTAGCAAAACTTTAGGCAAGAGTGTTCATTACCTGTAATTATTGTCTATCGCCTTTGGTTTCAACTTTTTTCCCACAATGACATCCGTTTCTTTACGCTCCTGCCACAGACCTCTATTTTTGGCTCCCCTAGACACCTTAGCATGGTCAATGCAACAGCCTCATGACCTGATTAATATGCACCCATGAGTTGAACAGAAAACCCGTGTGAACTCCCCCAGTGGTTGTGATGCCCAGCCACTCCTATCATTTACTCAAACACAAAAAAATGCTTGGGATAAAATCGTAACATGGGGTAATTCTATAGTAATAAGAGGTTCTATAGTGTGTACAAAAGCCCAGTGATTCTGGCTCCCAGGGATGATGGGAGATGACATATTCGCTGGAGTCTCAGCCACAATGTGTTATGTTAAACCTAATATAAATTTCATAAATGTATGATGTAAATGAGACAGCAGGCAGCACACCTTAGAGGCTGCACAACCTGGGAGCTCAACTTATGACATGTGTAATACCTCATAAAATGTGAGAACATTCAATCTCCCAGGTTGCTCATGACCTGACCCAACTTACCAGAAGTAAAAACTGTGTATGTAAAATGTGCACAATTAAACACATGCACACACTTTCTCACTATACAGTGTATCTTTTTGTTTCTATATTTTGTTTTTCATTTATCTTTTTAACTTCTCTTTACTGTTCCTTTGCTGCTGTAATTAAGTGAATTTCCCCATGGTGGGACCAATAAAGGATTATCTTAACTTAGCATTAGTTTAGCATAGCACATTGTTTACCACTGGCTAAATAGAAAGATTTTCAGATTTAGTTATGTATAGAGTTAGAGACAACTGTGAGTGCATTACCTCATTGATAATGAACTACATTATTAGAACCCTTGAGCAGAACTGGAGGCAGATCCATGAAATGCACTTCCATGACTTTCATTGTTTGTTTTTGCACCAGTGCCTGAGCTGGGGCAAAAGACTAGTTATCACAGGGAAATGCCCTCACCTGGTGAGTAATGCAACACTAAAAGAATTGCCACAGCATCATCAACGCATGTAGCATTAGACAGGTATTCTTCACACTACCGTGTAACTACTGTGTCAGAATCCCAAAAGAGAATTGCAAACTGTACAAATTTTGGGGATGAAGGTATTGCACACCAGTATGAATGTGGTAGCAATCTTATATGACATCACAATGAGTCACCCCAAGGGTTGTAATGCACAGCTGCTCCTATTGTTTATTAAAAAGGTTGTTGTGGAAGAAATGCAAAATTTCAGTAGTGAGAACTAAAGGTTCTTTAATACGGTGACAAAATTTTATGCTTTTGGACATTTTTAAAAAAAACTCTTCCAACCTTGAGGACTTCCCAGTGCAAATCCATAAAGTCATGGTTAGGTGTGCTTGCTGTTGAAAACCTGACTGACCCCCATAGAGCCCCTGTACCTAACCCCATAAAACACCTAGAACTAGAACACTGCAATCCAGAACCTCTTATCAAACATTTTTAAGAGCTCACAAATGCTTTCCTGGATTAATGCTTAATAAACATACAAAAATATAATACAACACATACAAAAATAAAATTTTGTACAAAGATTTTCTGAAAAGTACAGACTATTATCTACAAAGAGGGAACCAACTTAGAATACAATAGGGGCTTCTATGGGAATAATGTGAAAGTGTACAAATACATACTTAATTTATACAAGGTCCATAAAGTAAATAAAACTGACAGGACGAAATGTTGGTTGCACCACCATATAGCCAATAAAAGCTGGGATAGGCTCCATCATGCCCTCAGACTCTAATTATATTGAATAAATTATTACTATATAATCAAACACATTAGTCAAACATATAATCAAAAGTATTAAAATGAAACTTTCTGGCTTTTTGAGTTAAGCAAAAGACAGGTGTGGATTTGGTGGACACAAAGTCATTATATATAAATTCTTGTGACACTCCATTAACTTTTATGGTGGAATTTGGAAACATATTTTGAAAGAGGATTGCTGTAGACAGAAAAGCATGCTAAATCCATATACATGAAAGAATGCTTATTAGAGCTTTAGACAACAATCCTCTGTAGCTATAGGACTTTGTCTGCTGTGTGTTGCATTCTGTAGCTCTGCACTGTGGATCATTTTTAAAACACATGCAAGAGTAAACTATCAAATCTAGCAGTGAAAACCTCACTGTAGCCAAACAGTAAGAATTCTCCTGAAACCAAACACACACATTTTGGTGATGGGTAAGAGAAAATTACCTTTTTTAAACCCCATGGAGCACGATAATAAGACATTCTGTCTATCTTTATCTGTCTCTCCTTTTGCTTTTATGTTTCATTATGACAGGGGCCAGTAGTGCACACTTGAGGCAGAGAGATAAGTGAGCTAGCTTTCCTGAGCTTGATTAGGGATGACACAAAAGCTTTATTGAAGGGCTGGTGTTATTCTGGCTTTTGACTAATAGTGTTTCTCTTTTTTTCTTTTTAGAAATGTTCATTTTAATGAAGGATAAAATTAGGTGGAAGATGGTGAGAACATTTTACTTACTGATAGACTGTTTGTGTGTGTCACTGTTTGTGTGTACTGCTCTCATTTTCTGCTTCAACATTTGGTCATATATTTATGTATATATGTATATATATGTATATATAACATATATAATTTTTAAATTATATTTATTCTTTCTTTATTATATGTCTTCTCAAAATATCCATTTTTTTTTGTATAGCTCTAGTTCTGATTCTGCAGTTGATGCTTATCATGCTGATTTTGATTTTTAATCTGCTAATCCGGGCCACAGTGGTGCTGGAGCCTACAGACATGCAATTTCTATAAAGATAATCCTTGTGTAGCCTGCGTTGGAATCAAACTTTGGAATGTTAAGATGATTCTATTAATTCAGGTAAACATTGTGCAACAATCAGCTGGTTTTGCTGTTGCTGGCCTATTACCTTAATAATAAATCATGACTGATAATTTTAAATTGTATTATGTGTTATACTTATTGACAGAAATGCTCTTGTGAGCAAAAACACCTTACTAGAATGCCCAAAAGAATCCAGAATCCAGAATAATCTGGATGAATTGAACCGTGATTATTAAGCTTTAGACAGTTGCGGACAAGACACAGAGTTAATGCCAGTGTTGCTTTTTTAAGGTGATATTAGTTGAAGCTTATTTCTACTCTCATGTCTTTTTTTCACACATATGAAGAGCACACTTGAGAAAACAGACAGCATAAAATGCTCACATGCCCATGCTTATAAACCCATGACAAAATATTTTTACACTATGGGTTTTTCTCAGTTAAATCACATTAAACAAACCTGATTTTATTTTATTAGTTTATATTGGTTCTGTTTCTTTTCAATGCTGCTTCACTTGGTTGTGAGGCACTGATGCATTTCCATTTCAAATGCTCTCAGCAGGTGATAAAACACCAAAGGCCTCAAACAAGGTCAGACCTCCTACAAAAACCTACACCATCCACCGCCCCTCCATTTTCTGAGTGTGTCTATTCTGAATATTAAAAAGCACTCTCTAAAACTGGGAGCCTGTCACATGTGGGCACAAATTCAAGGGCATTCAAGAACAGAGCAATTAAACTTTCATCTGTCGCACACGCCTCCTTCATAACAGCTTTCATTAAAATGAGATAAAACAAAAAGGGAAGGGGCATTGATCTGCACCAATAACTTTCTCACATTCAACTGCTTATCAATGCTTAAACTGAGCATTACGAACATCTACAAAGCACAGGTTTAGTTGCTGTAATAGAAATGTAAAAGTTTGTCAAGTCCTGTCATAATACTTCTTTTATTGTTTTTAAATGTCTCATTATATGCACAAAGTAACATAACTAGTGAAATTTTATGTGGTTTAAAAACACCTTTTCAGTTTTGGCAATTTTTGGGAACTTGATCATTGGTCATCATCTTAGTCTATGAGATTCATGACACCCAACCCAGTGTTCACCCAACTTTCTGTTAAAAGTGCAGTCTTTTTTAAACATCTAATTTATTGCTCATTTTGCTCATTTAATTTAAAATCAGAGACAGTAGCTCATCTGTTGTTGCACACTACTTTGTGATAGTCAGAAGTAAAAATGTTATCTGTAATCTGTGCTGCCTTAAGGATTTCGGTGATTTGACATTTTTAGTTGACATAGTTGAGCAATTTGCAATCCATTCATTTAAAAAACTTCAGTAGCACTGCTCTTAATTCATTCATAACAGCATAAATTACACTAACACAAAACCACAATGTTGGTAGACAGTCATTTGATACTGACCATCAAAGAATATAATACAGGAGACTAACAAACTGTAACAGTAATAAAAAAACTAATAGTATTTTTTAAGGTTAATGGATCTGAAAAAAATCAGGTGTAAAAATAGGTGTTTTTGTTCTTTTAAATAATAGAAAATAAACTAAAAGACTTACTTGCCTTTAATTAAAAGTTAACTATTGCAAATTATTTTCATTCTAGTACTGATAGTTCCAGATGCTAATTTCTGGTGATAGTAGACAATAGACAAGACCACTGGGAAGCAAATGAAAAATTTAATAAAATTTTTGCATCTTTAATTGCCATTAATCCTTTAAATTTTTATTGCTATATATTAGTTAAAAATTATTATATTTATGTTTACGTTGAATGTAATGTTGCAATTACCTCCTCTCTGGAATTTTTAAGTTCGAAAGGCTCTAGCACTTCCTGCGGCCCACATTAGGCTAAAAACTTAGACAATGAACTAAAATATATACTCTGTAATTATAAAATAATTATAAATATACATTTTATATTTTACATTATAATTATAAAAAAATCAAATGAAGCTAGATGAGAAAGGGAGAAATAAGTAAATGATGGTGATAAAGTGAGAGCTGAAACAAATAACATAAAGGCAATACTGAAGTAATGAATAACTATACAGGGTTATAGTGAGACACAGAGTAAAAAGAGGTGAGTCAGAGAGAAAAAAAATTGGTTATATTTGACTCAGTGACTCAGGAAAAGAGTGAGAGCCAGAGTGTCCATGTCACATAAGTCACACAAAGAAACAGCACAGGTGAGACAATGACTCACTGTGCTGTTTGACAGCTTGTCTAAAATAAATGCTTAGTGAGTTTGTTTTAGTACTGTGATTTAAGGTAAATAAAGCTTTCTTTGCAGTCAACAAAACATGTAAGTACAGAGCGGAAAGAATCATGAATTTTATTTGCAATCTAAGTGTGGAATGAGGGCGAGATTAAGCATTTCTGACCTGCCTTTCTGCCCCTGCAGGCAGGCATCCCTCAATCATGCCCTAATGCCACCTTGGGTTAATAAACTATTAATGTTTATGTAAAAAAAAGCTATATAAACAAAAGTGATGCATTTTTAGAAAGTTGTAAAAATATTACATTATATTGGAACAGCAAAAGAACAAGTACAGTTTAAGACCCCAGCACTAAAGACTGTACCATTAGAACAGGAAAATAAAAGGCTGAATGGCACTTAGCTATAAAGGTTCCAAGGAACATCAGATTTTCACCAGCACAATATCAAACAAGCAATGTTTGATACAATTGAGTACAATTGCAATGAAATTACAATTGAAATGTGAGATACAATGGTATCACAAATTACCCCAGGTCATTTATTCATATTGTGCAAGTTTTGTGAGTTTGACATGTGCCAAATTGTAATGGCAAGACAACTTAGTAAAAAAAAATCTAAAATGGGATGTATTTTGGCATTTCTATAGAGTGCAATTATGGAAACAACAAAATAGTCCTGAACAAAATGGTTTCTGGTCAGGTTTTTTGAAACCCTGCTCTAATGAATCACCAGGATGCACAATCAATGGAATGATAAAGAACACATTCTGATGCTTATGGAAAAGCTTGGATCCTGGCATTCATGTTAATGTATCAAATGGCTTAATAACCTTAGTCATAGAGACAAACTGTTTAAGAATCTCAAGTCTAGATATATATTCAATATATTCTTTATGTCTGAGGAAGAAATCTAGAATAAAACATTGTAAAAAATTTATTAACATATTATGTATTTTAAAGACTATTATTAATTTGGGGTTGATTCATTTTATTTGGGTTTTTTAAGGTTTATATTTCTTAAGTACTATAAAGTCAGATGTTAAATTAACTATACGTGATTGGAATATTAATTTGCCAAAAAAAATTAAGTAAGTGAATTTTAGTTTGATAATACAGGCTTCAAAACATGAATAAGGATTAATTTGGTTGATAATACACTGGTTTGTTTTCTTATTTAGAGACAATTAAGTTCGCTGTGGAGGCAAATCCTTCAAAGATGCTTTATTGTTTCTTTATCCAAATGTTAGTTTATTGTTACTGAATCCTTTATTGTTTCACTATGCTCTTAACTTTCTTTATAGTAACCTTTACATTCATCTGATTTTCAGGTTTGTCATTAAGCATAAGTTAAAGTTTGGAGTGCCTTAAGAATCTAGTCCTGATTGTTGTTCTAAAGTTCAATTTGAAATCTGAATAATCTTCCACAATTCTATACTAGTCTTACAGGGGTTTCCAATGCCCATCCATGGGAGATTGTTTTGGGTGTAGAGCAGATACACCCAGGATAGGGCACCAATCTATTGCTGGGCATACACTCCCACACTCACTCACTAAATAGGGGCAATTTGGAGCATTTAAATCACCTTTAATCAATGTTTTTGGACTGTGGGAGAAAACCAAAAAAACCTGGGGGAAACCCACATGGACATGGAATATGAAACATGGAATCTTCGCCCTGGTCAGGCTTTGGATCTGCATCCCTAGTGCTGAGGTAAACATGATAACCTCTACACCACTGTGCCACCCCTGAACAAGCATGTTTTATCTAATTCCTTTACCAATGTGAAAACGAACCCTTTCTTTTGTCCTGAGAATAGCTCTGTAGCAAACCCCCAACAAACCTACTCAAGTATAAAATTTCTTCATATATTTTATATTTTTTATAATAAACATTTGTTCTATGTCTCTTATTACAGTAATCAGCGTATATGCAATTGTTTGAGCCCTTAAGCCTAATAGTCTTAAATTCAATTTTATTACTTAAAGTCTCACTAAATATTACCCCACATCATTTAATGTAAACAAAAACATGAGGAATAGCGTGTTATTCTTATTAAAGAACTACTTTTCTACTAATGCAATTGAGCCTCTTAGAATGAGACATTTCTAATTTAATTATTATGTTTTATAAAAACATTATCACACATCTTAAACCATAATCAATTTCGGTGTATGTCAGACTAAGTATAATGACATACTGTGGGCAGTATACAGTAAGCACTAATGAAGTACGAGAGAATGACTAACACAAACCAAACAACAACAGATGAGCTCATGTCTTTTGACTGAGTGGTCAAAGAGTAACTATTCTTTATTATTCTTTAATTCAATCATAACCTACATCGTCACTGCAGAGTTAAGAATTATATAACACTCAAATAATAAGTTATTTGTGGTGGTCTTGTGGAGGGCCTAATCATTTGAGAAAAGAGAAGAAGAGACAAACAGGGACACATGGATTATAGCTTGTTATATAGTTGCACTTCAATGTTTAGAAAAATGCTATAAATATAGAGGTGTAGATAACAAGTGACCAGTGAGGGTACATAAAATTTAATTCAAATCCATAACTTTTTTGCATATAGCAGGTCACAAATAAAAAGCAAGTTTATGAGGTAGAATAGTGAATACTAAGCATGTGTGTTTAGCCACATTTGTTTACCCTCTTGCATATTTGATTTTAATAATTAAATCAAATTGACTCAATTAAAACACCATCATTGCAGCAGTCTGGCTAAATTGTATAACAATCTGTTTCATGTGAAAGATGAATTCTCTTTCTCTCTCTCTCTCTCTCTCTCTCTCTCTCTCTCTTTGTATGTGTATATGTGCACGTATTTAAGAGAGAATTTGTGTAAGTATGCGCATGGCCAAAAAAGTCTGTTAGCTAGTTAGAAAGTGTAGCAGATCATGCATATTGAAATTTCACTTAGGTCTGTGTAAAGTGATCAAGTGAACTTTCAACAATTGGCCACAAACCATCGAGTTTACAGAGACCAAATATGGCATTCTGTGAGCTCATGTACACAGAGGAGTTTGTTCCTTCAATTGTTCCTTCAGACCACACCAGAGAAATTCAGCTCTAAAAAATCAGCATTCATAATGGGTTCCTTAAAAATGTGTGTAACAGTTTTCTGCATCCCTGACTTATGCCGTTGTGTGACAGAGATGTAAAACATAATGGGTAGTAACTGGTCATGTCTAAAAATATAGAGAAAAGACACTAGGCCAATATGATGTAATAGTGAAATTTCTATGCTGCTTATACTGGGGTAGAGTCACAGGAGATCCTAGACTAGTCCAAAAATCCAGAAAAACATACTGGAAATTGTTGCCAGTCACGTTGTTTACGTTTAATGTTTGGATCACATAATGTTGTTGAATTGTGGAAATAAAGTTGAGTACCAAGAGAAATTCCATGCAAACATAACACACTCTGCAATCACATCTGGAACCTTTTAGCTATAAAGCCAGAGCACAAAGCATTGCACTGCCATATCAAATATATTAAATTATTTATTATTTTTTTTTATAGCTTTTTTTTTAAATAGTAATGAAGGCAAACATGTAAAACATTTTAACTAACATCTGTGTTAGATTGCTTAAAGTCCTTATGATTGACAAATTCATTTTTGAGATGTTGTCATCTTTTAATCTCTTACAAGTTCTTTTCAGTATCGACAAGGTATTGACTCCATCATAACTCTCTCATAACAAGTCTGGACTTTAGGCTCAGTATGGAGTACGATGAATGGAATTGTCTTGGATAGACAATTCCATTGGACTTGACAGCATTAAATCATGCCTGAACATACCATTGGTTATTTTATTCGGTAGATGAAAACTTCTGATTCATGTTGAAAACATGACCTTTTTTCATTAGAACAGGAGCTCTCATTTGTATTCAGTGATGCAGTACAACCAGTTCATGCAATCTGCGCTCTCGTGGCCTCTCTCATGGCCAACATGGGAAAGACTAAGGAGCATTCCAAGGCCAACAGAGACCAAATCATAGAAGATCACAAGGCTGACAAGGGGTACAAAACCCTTTCCAAGGAGTTGGGCCTACCTCTTTCCATTGTTGGGAGCACACTGTATATATCCATCCATCCATTATCTTTCGCTTTATCCTATATTAGGGTCGCAGGGCCCCATGCCCATCCAGGGGAGAACGTTTCGGGCGCTGGGCAGATACACCCAGGACAGGGCGCCAATCTATCACTGGGAACACTCTCTCACACATACACACTCTATATGGGGCAATTTGGAGAACTCAATTGACTTGATCCATGTTTTTGGACTGTGGCAGGAAACCGGAGAACCCAGAGGAAACCCATGTGGACACAGAGAGAACATGGAAACTCCACCCAGATGGGAATTCGAACCAGGAATCCCTAGCGCTGAGAGGCGAATGTGCTAACCACTAAGCCACCTGTATATATTTATACAGGTGTGACATAATAGTCTTTAAAGCCTTTTTTTGCCCCGGTAAAGTATAATTTTTTTGATTGAAGGTGTAAGTACGCAAATGCAAAACACTTTCCTTTTTTCTTTAAAAATTTTAACAGGTTAAATCAATTATGCAATGCAACATAAATGATTATTTCTTGCTAACTACCAAACTATAATGTAGGTGCTTCAACTTCTATAATTTATACTACAAAGTAAATAGTAATTTAGTACATTTATCCTAAGTCAAAGCAACAATATTATGCAATAAATAAAGTACTCCACTTTAATTTTAGTGCATTCTAACTGGCTCCGAAGCAAAGAGATTCATCTTCTTAAGTTAAAGTATATGGTGATGAGTATTATAAATCTGGGGTGGTGCAGTAGATGCTGACGTCTCACTCTAATGAACTCATCACTGGGAAGATGATTATGATTATAATGCTAATTCCACCTTGATGTGTCATGTGTGTTTATTGTTGTACCCAGTACATTAGCATGCATTATATTTTCCCGAGTGAACTGCATTACTCCATATTACCATAAATTCACTGTGCTGGAATGCTAACACACCACTGCTGTGCAATGAAATAAAAAAACTAAATCATTACTGCTGGCACATTTTCTATTATTAAACATTTTAACATAAATTATCAAGTGTTCTGCCAAAAAGGTAACTTTCAAGAGTTTCATTTTAAAGATCATTTTCATAAAGGTTTCAAGGTGCTATATTAAGAGACTCATTTTCTTTCCACCAGCAAATGCTCACAAATACAATACAACTACTGCCAATTATACGCCATCATTCATTATCAGTAATAAAACTGAATACCACATTCTGAATCAAAATTTCATCTACTCAATATAAATAAATATAAATACTCCTCCTTGGATCATCACCTTACCGTGGTGGAGAAGTTTGCGTGCCTGAATGATCCTAGGAGCTATGTTGTCTGGGGCAAAAAGCCCCTGGCAGGGTCTCCCAAGGCAAATTGGTCCTAGGTGACAGGCCAGACAAAGAGTGGTCCGAAAAAAAAACCCTATGAAAAAAGACAACAAGAACTTGTGTACCCTGCCCGATATAGGGTTATCGGGGCCCCACCCTGGAGCCAGGCCCGGGGATGGGGTTCGTCAGCGAGCGTCTGGTGGTCGGGCACTTTCCCATGGTGCCCGGCCGGGCCCAGCCCGAAGGAGCTACAGGGGTTCCCCCTCAAATGGGCTCACCACCTGTGGGGGGGGTAGTAATAGGGGTTCGGTGCAGTGTGGATCGGGCAGTGGCCGGAGGCGTGGGCCTGGGCGTCGCGATCCTTGGTTGTTAAAATTGGCTTTCGGAACTTGGAACGTCACTTCACTGGCAGGGAAGGAGCCTGAGCTTGTGCGGGAGGTTGAGAGATACCGGCTAGATATAGTCGGGCTCACCTCAACGCACAGCTCTGGTTCTGGGTCCAATCTCCTTGAGAGGGGCTGGACTCTGTTCTTTTCTGGAGTTGCCCATGGTGAGAGGCGTCGGGCAGGTGTGGGCTTTCTCGTGGCCCCCCTGCTTGAGGCATGCATGTTGGGGTTTTCTCTGGTGGACGAGAGGGTAGCGTCCCTACGCCTTCGGGTTGGGGAACGGGTACTGACTGTTGTCTGCGCTTATGCGCCGAATGACAGTTCAGAGTACCCAGCCTTCTTGGAGTCTGTGGGGGGGTCACAAGAAAGTGCTCCCCCTGAAGACTCTGTAGTCTTACTGGGGGACTTCAACGCTCACGTGGGCAATGACAGTGAGACCTGGAGAGGTGTGATTGGCAGGAACGGCCCCTCTGATCTGAACCCGAGTGGTGTTCAGTTGTTGGACTTCTGTGCAAATCACGGTTTGTCCATCACGAACACTATGTTCGAGCACAAGGGTGTCCATAAGTGCACATGGCGCCAGGATACCCAAGGCCGTAGTTCAATGATCGACTTTGTAGTTGTGTCATTGGACTTGCGGCCATGTGTCTTGGACACTCGGGTAAAG
>JAFMOD010000869.1:82856-106064 GCA_019802435.1 Corydoras maculifer | reverse complement strand
GACAAGCGGAAGATAATGGATGGATGGATGGATATTTTATCTAATTAATAAAAATATATCATTTACTAAAACACTATCTTTTAGAAAAATTTAAAACTATAAGTACTATAGGTTCTGTAGGTTTCTATAGGTATAGGTATCTTATTGAAAATGCTGATCACTAAATGTTAATGAACACATATTCCACAAAGACAGACAAACCTATTTCATTTTTTTGGTCTTTTAAACTATTCAGTGAATGGTGAATATAATTCAAGGACAAAGCATTCTGAACTCTTTTTCTACCCTTTCTAACTTAGATTTTCAAGGATATAGTTATAATGTGCACAGCACAAAGTCAAATGCATTTCAAGCTATTTAAATGAATTTGCACTGAGCAAGGTAACGTGACACAAATCCATTATTCTATCATATTCTATAAGATGACATCCGTTGCAAATGTTTAGCTAACATGCTAATCACATGTGTGGGCTCACATTTTACTTTTATGATATATCCCATTAAACCTAAATGAACTGTAATGAACAAAGACAGCTTTTTGGAGGACTGGAATTAAGGATTCATCTACTCACAAGAACAATGGGAGTGATAGCTCAGTGGTTATGGTGTTGGTCTATCAATCTGAAAGTTTTGGGTTCAAATCCCAGGTCCACTTGAGCAAGAGCCTTAACCCTCATTGCTTTAAGAATGCTGTATCAACCATGTGCTTGCTTTGTAAGTTGCTTTGGATAAGAGTGTCTGAAAATTACCAAATATATATTTATATATATTATGACAACTGCAGCATACAAAAAAAGAAAAAAAATATATATATATACATATATAAATATAAATATATATATAGCGAGAGAGAGAGAGAGAGAGAGAGAGAGAGAGAAAGAGAGCGTGAAGGTGAAACTTGATTAATTACTTGATGATGACTTGATTGTTATTGACCCTGGCAAGTTTGCTTGGTCTAATCATCAGATGATCCCCAAATTATCATCAAATTAATGTTGGCTCAAAAGAAAGTCATCATTTCGATTAACTCAGTTCAGTGTGCCAATTGCAGGGGGGGTAAACAAACAAAACCATTTAAACGCAGTCATAACTCTGGAAAATATTCATGTTCTATAGAAAAACGTAAAAAAAAAAAACAAACATGCAAACTCAAAACCGATGCTGCAGATTTATTTTTTGCACTAAGATTACTATATAATTATACCGCATGTCTGTCATGGTAACATGACATTGAGTATGCTCAGACACATTGTGTCTAGTCTGTCACATTAAATTCCACTCTGTAATTTACCTGTTCAATCACAATTCAGCCTTGAAAATGCAGGTCCCATTGTTCATGTCCAAGCTGAACCTGACAACTGACCTCAACATATGACATTTCACTTACCCATCACCAGCTTCTGCCAGACAGGGAAATTAAGATAGAAAAAATAGAAAGACAACCAGCTAATGCCAGAATCTTAAAATATAGTATCTTATAGTATCTTAAAATACAGTAAATGAATAAAGGAGAGAATGTAGCTGGTCTTACATAGTGGTTTTTCTTTTTATATAGTCCTAAAACACTGTACTTGGGAACTCGGTTATTGATAGACTGTAACGGGTGCCTAGGGCACCTGTTCCATGTTTGTTAATTTACTTTAATTAATGGTATTTAGTTTGTTTAATTATCTCTTTCCGTTGATTGGTTGTGTTGTGCTTGTGATTGGTTTTCATTTGTATTTATTTATTGGGATCGCGCCGTGTCGGTACCGGAGTTACCGCTTGTGTCCATTAATATGGAGGAGTGTGCCAGCAATGGGGTGAATCCGGGACAGTCCGAGACAGGGATTGCCCTGTTCTTTGGTGTAGCGGTGGAGGTGTACCTCTACTGTGTGCAGAATGGCGATCCCGAGGTGGAGGTCCACCCAGCGTGCGTGCCCACCGAGGTCCACCCAGCGCACGCTGCCCAGCCCGTTGTCCAGGGGCCGCACGCCGCCCAGCCCGAGGTCCAGGGGCCGCACGCCGCCCAGCCCGAGGTCCAGGGGCCGCACGCCGCCCGGCCCGAGGTCCAGGGGCCGCACGCCGCCCGGCCCGAGGTCCAGGGGCCGCACGCCGCCCAGCCCGAGGCCCAGAGGCCGCACGCCCCCCAGTCAGTGCACCAGTGGCGCCCACCTCGTCACGCAGCCAGAGGGCGTGGCCCACTCCGCACCCGCCGAGGGCGCCCGCCGGACCACGCAGCCAGAGGGCGTGGCCCACTCCGCACCCGCCGAGGGCGCCCGCCGGACCACGCAGCCAGAGGGCGTGGCCCACTCCGCACCCGCCGAGGGCGCCCGCCGGACCACACAGCCAGAGGGCATGGTTCCCTCCTGATCCGCCGAGGGCACCCGCCGGACCACGCAGCCAGAGGGCGTGATTCCCTCCTGATCCGCCGAGGGCGTCCACCTCGACATAAAGCCACAGGGCACATCCCACGCCTCATCCGCAGAGGGCGTCCACCGAACTGCACTGCCAGAGGGCGCTTCCCTCACCTCGTCTGCAGAGGGCGCCCACCGAACTGCATAGCCAATAGGCTCGAGGAGGGCGCGTCCTCCCGTTGCGCGACCGTAGGGGCGGGGGTACTGTAACGGATGCCTAGGGCACCTGTTCCATGTTTGTTAATTTACTTTAATTAATGGTATTTAGTTTGTTTAATTATCTCTTTCCGTTGATTGGTTGTGTTGTGCACGTGATTGGTTTTCATTTGTATTTATTTCCTTCTTTCCCTGTCCTCGGTGCACTTCGTGGGTTTAAGTTATGTTCACTCGTCGGTATCTTTGTTTTGTGGTGTACTACACCTTTAAATAAATTTCCATTTCCCTGCTGCCTGCGTGCCTGGCTCCCCTCAGCGCGTTAAAGCGCGACGGCTCTGCGCTTCCTATGCGCAGCTGCTTTAATCGCTAGGTAGGCGAGTGTAACAGACTCTCTTGTGGCTGTTTCTGTACCAGTTTCCACAAATCAGTTTCTTGCAGAGACATGTCTGCTAAAACAGCCCATTCTAATGTCGTCACTGTGTTACATTTTTTGGATAAATAGCCTAACAAGTATGATAAAAGGATGAGGCGTCACTTACATAGAGCAGATTGTAATGTCTGAAAGTTGGTTTAAACAGGCTTCATTGTTTCTTAGTTTTATGATTTGGTTTTGCATAACATACAATGACTGACGCATGCTGCCTGCCTGTGCGTGGTTGCGCGTGGGCTAACTTTGGTGTGTGCTTTTATTCTCACAATATGCATCTGTGGATTTTGGCCATAATCAGTTATTATCATTAAAATATCATTGCACCTCTCTAGCATTTATATCTGCAGTTATTACTTCAGTGGTGCCTTAGTAAATGGCTTCATGTTATCTTTAGCTTAATGTTAATAAGAATTTGACTAAACTTGACTATACATGCCTTCTGTAACCCACTGTCTCATTGCAGCTTTAATAAATGATTCTAACAAAAACTGTAACCCATGTTTTGTGTAATATATAAAATATATATGTAAAATATATCTAATAATTTCCTTAACCAAAAAGCTATTCTATATTTTCATATATTCTTTTATTTTAGACTTCCTCAAAGAATCTCCTTTTCACTTTTTCTTTACTTCTTTGCTAAGACACTGCACTTTTAACAATCAATCTGGGTAATTCTACCAAGTAAATATACATTGCTACCAATACAATTTTTTGCTATTTCTGCCCAACAAATTATAATAAAAAGTTTCAGTTTTTCCTCCTCAATAGAATCACCAATGAAAATATATTTTGACAGTGATAGTGTGTGAATTTGCATAATAAATGTGTCTCCTATCATTTACACATATATGTATGTGTGTACATCTATCTATCCATCCATCCATCCATCCATCCATCCATACATCCATACATACATACATACATACATACATATGGTTTTTGCACTTGGGAACACTCAAAGGTTTCACAATTTTTCAGACTGACTGACCTTCATTTCTTAAAGTATTGCTGGCCACTTGTATTTCTTTACTTAGCTACTATTTTCTTGCCATAATACAAATTCTAACAGTCTATACTATAGGGCTATCAGCTGTGTACTGCATTCACCTTCTGCACAACACAACTGATGGTCCCAACCCCATTTATAAGACAAGAAATCCCACATATTAAACCTGACAGGGCACACCTGAGAAGTGAAAACCATTTCAGGTGATTACCTCTTAAAGCTCATCAAAAGAATGCCAAGAGTGTGCGAAACAGTAATCAAAGTTATCAAAATAATTCCACATGTGTTAAATCATAGTTTTGATGCCTTCAGTATGAATCTACAATTTCAGTCATGAAAATGAAGAAAATTCTTTGAATGAGAAGGTGTGTCCAAACTTTTGGTCTGTACATATATATACAATCAGCTGACTGCTAGAAAGGACAAAGTGCAAAACTGTAGATGGGTCAAGAGTAGACTTTAATGCAGAAAACACAGGGTCAAAAAGAGCCATTGCACACAACAGGACGTGACCGTAACACAAAACAATGTTCCAACACAAACACAGGGATCTTTTGTGAGCGAAGTAAATGCAATTTATTTTAGCACAATGTAACTCCTGTAAGTGCAATGTATTTGCAGTACTGGCAATTTAATGCCTGTGATGTACAAAGTATCTCCCATGAGTCAAAGTGTATCTCCGATAAATGCAATGTAGCTTCTGATAAAGTCATTAGATGCTGTGTATTCCTGGGTGTGTGTACATTCTGTGCATTCTGGTTTAGTTCTATTTTAGGATATATGTTTTCATTTCAGCAGTGTTTCTGTTTACTATTAGTTTCCATTTATACTCATCAATTTGTTTTGGCTGTTTCTGCGTATGTTTTATTATTGCTATTTAAATATTTTGTGCTTTACTATTGCATGTTTTAGTTACAGATTCTAGCTTTTGGTGAGCATCTGTTTTTTGTGGTTCTTTAGTGTATTTCATTAATAAATTTTGATTTTGTCATTGCTGCATTTGTGTTTTTTCCTGGCTCTGATTCATCTTCTTGTAGCCACTTAGTTGATCGTTGAATTCAATTTTATTTAGTCAGCTTAGCATTTTGCTGTTTGTGACACATTTTACAAATCATATTTCTTTATTTGTCTAAGCTCCACATCAAATCTTAATTACATAAAGTTCACTTTATTGTATCGATGCTATAATTTTATAGCCTGATCTAAGCAGTGTATATCTGTGAAGCTAGGCAAGTAAAATTTAGTATATTAAATTTACCTACTGGTATGTCTTTGGAGTGTGAAAGGAACCTGAGGAGACATGGAAATGATCTCTGATTGCCCCATCCTGGAATAAAATTCAGGAACTTCTCACTGAAAGAAGCAATAGCCACTGCACCACTGGTATTGGTATTATAAAGCTAAATTACTTGCAAACATACAACATTTCAAATATACCTGACTGCTACAAAACTCCCAGTGAAATAAAGTGTAATAGACAACAGTTTGTCAAATGATAATATGATAAAGTAGGTATGGTAAAAATAATACACAATCAATTGTATACAAAAGCACCCGCTATGGGACGAACTGTTGGATATTGAATTTTTTTTTTGCAGAAATAATGAGTGCAAATGCATCCTCTGTGGAACTATTGGGTGAAAGCATGCTTGAAAAACTGATGAGCTATAGTAAGAAGCACCGGCTGAACACTGAACCCATGGGGCCAGCAACCACAGTCCAAATATGAATTGAAGTAAAAAAACTTTAACATAACAAAAGCCAATATTAGTAATTGTGATTAGTAATGAAAGTACAAATACAAAGCAGGAATAAAACAAAACCATGAAGCAGGTGCAAAAAATGCAAAAGCATTTTTAAAAAACGTAGACAAATTAACAAAAAAACAACTTCAAAGGCTAAATAGATAATGTGGAAGCAGAAATTCAAATTTAAATGTAAACATTTGAGGCTTATGAACTAACTAAACAAAATGATATTATTTAATACCTTATTTTACATCATTTTGTAGCCACTTTTATCCAATTAAAAGAATCTTAATTTGATAGTTAGGGTCATAGTGCAGAGTTAGCCATGCTACAGTACCCCAGAACCAATAGGAATCCTGCACACGGGTCCATCTTAGAAGTTTCCGTGGAAAGGAGATTTGAACCGCCAACAAATGGACAAATGGAAAAAAGTAACCTAAAGTTACAAAAAATAATGAGCAGACAATTTATGTTCTTGCTTTTCTGACTCTTGTAGTCTTAGACCAGCAATACTTTTGTTTCACAAAAATGTCTGCACTGTGACTGGATTTAAAGCAATAACACATTTAAAGCCTGGAGGGATTGTGATAATGAACTTTTTGCAGTAATGAACATAATAAGTCCAGTGTAACTTGCTATTGGTATGAGAATAAACATGAATCCCTACACTAGCCTGTAGTTCTTAGGTGACATTTAAAATCAGCTACCAACTAAGATATGTCACACACAAAAAATGCCAGTTATGAAGGGCTTATAACCTCTATAACTCCCTGTGTCTGTGTTTGTTTGTGAAAATATTTCCTATGCAATAGATTTACTGGTTGTTCTTACCCCAGCCTGAGCACACATCTGTCTGCATGTGAGTGCCCCCACCTTCCCTCCTATGCACAAGAGAACAATTTATGCTACAGCATTTTCCTGTCACTCTCCAGCTGCCAGTGGGACAAAAAGTGAAGGGCTGTAATTATTCTGAACAGGGTCCTAAGTTAACCTGGGTTCAAAGAAAAAAATCAGAGCATATGAAAGTGATAAAGAGTGAACTGAATTCTCTGAAATGAAGCATCTGTTAATTTATTTGCACTTAAATGTAAAGGAATTGTCACACCCCATGTGAGTGTTTTAAGAGATTAATTTCTCAGCATATCTGAGTTTCTCTCTCTCTCTCTCTCTCGCTCTCTCGCTCTCTCGCTCTCTCTCTCTCTTTCTTCTTTACTCTCAGCTGGGTTTAGGCATTCTTCTTAGAATTAACAATTTGCTATGTCTGAATTTACATCAATTACTGAACCTTTGGGACTGCATTGGCTGCAGCAGAAATAGCGTCTTGGAAATAATGTTCAAAGTGTGGCCTTAATGCATGTTGAAAATGTCTAAATAGTTATCAAGAATATTTAAATCAAGTACTTGATAAAAGCCAAAAAATTATATACTGAATTGACATAAGTAGAATTAATAAATTGCATGTTTTATAATGTGATTGTTTTCTTTGACAACTATGTGATGGACTTTACTTTAATTTTGCATATTCTATACCATGCACTAACTAACAGAAATCTATAAGCTTGAGCAACTGGAAGCATACAAAAAAGACTCTCAAATATTAATACCATAAATGCTCTAATGATAAATCAGAATTGGCAAAAATATAAAATAGACAACACTTTTCCCATTAATTCCTTTAATGTTTATGTCTTGTGAGTATATACTTGCAAGTGAACTTGCAAAAATAATGACTAGGAATTTAAGGGCAATAAAGTCAAAAGACATTTTGGGGAATTTTGAACACATATATCTCCAAAATGTTTTCAAAACACTGAAATTACAGACTGTAGATTTTCATTGGTCAGGACCACCACAGACCAGATATTATGTGGATGGTGGATAATTTTGAACACTGCTGTGACATTGGCATGATGCTAGTTTGTATTCCAGGAGTCGAGGTGGATCAGACACTTTATGTTGGATTTTTTAATCACATTCACTTCTGGACTGAAAACTCAAAAACCACTCACAAATGACAGCAACCTGCAGATTTCAGCAATATACAGCCAGTCTCCTGTAACTGCTTTTTTATCTGATGTTTTAATCTCTGTGATTGTTAAATATTCTTAGGACCACAGCCATGTAACACAAAAAAAAATTTTCAACCAATCCCCAAGAAAGGGTAATAATATTAATATCCATATTTGTTTATGCAATAAAAGAAGCTTCAAAGGAATACTTATATGTGGTCTGCAGTCTCTGATTACAAATATGGTATAGTCCCCAAATATTTTTCATTAGCTACAGTAGAGATCTATTTGAATATATATATTACTAAACTCCCAGAGGTAGTGCCTGTGCCCTGTAGATGACATGAAGGAGTATATTGCTGTGGCTTCTTCAGACAACAGTGCTTTCAGATACACTAGTCTGTGTTGACTCTGCCTGTTTTCATTCTTCCCTGTGATAGTCCTTGATTCCACTTGTTAGCTCACATTTACCACTGGCTAACCATTTAGATCAACTTCTATTTTCAATTTCTTTAACAAAATGCTTATTTATTCCAATTATAATATTAATAATAAGATTTGCATTAACAATAATAATCCAGACAGAATACATTGATCTAATAAATGATACTGAGCAAACTGCATTCTGGCAACAATATTCCATTTTGGAAAGCGGTGACATCATGTACATCAGTGTTTTTAAGGTAATGTATTAATAAATATAAACATTAGCCAATTTAAAAGAAACAATTTGTTGCTTAGAATGGTGAATGGTATAATTAGGTTTAATTTGTAGGTCTATTAATTATTACATGCATTACTTTTGGGGTAAACTTTGGGGTAAACTTGGGGTATTTTTTGACCACTCCTGAAAAAGGTTGCAATGTTTTAGAATGTCCTCAATTTAAAACACAAGCAGTCTTTCTGTTAATTGGTAAAGTATAATCTCTATAGGGATGTATTCATGACTTATTTCAGCCTGATGAGATACGTATTACCCTGTTGTTGCTGCTGCTACCACATGATGTCAATTAGAACTCCAGCACTGATCATATTTAAGCATGTGTCTCTGTGATCACGCTTGCACTTCCACCTACTTGGACTTGGATACTTTTTACAGCATTGGTATATAGAAGCATGCAGCCTGTTTCTGGTTCTACTGCAGGCACATATGAAAGATATATTTGAGGTATAGTGGCTGTTTTGTGTAAGGTGGTAAGCTTGGCATGCATCCTGAGGAATGCCATTTGGTTATAAACGTAAGCAAATATGTGCATTTTAGCAAGAGTGGTATGTACAGTGGGTTGGTTTTACTGCTTGAATTATATTTATAAACAAAAACTAATTTTATTTTTGCTAAATTTGATAAAAACCGGCCACTATTAATTTAACTGCTAAATCAGAAGTTACTTTTGCCACTCTGTAAATGTCATACATATTTAAGAAATTTTTGGTCAAGCATTTGGGACAACAGAACATAAATTTTGGTAAGCTTTATACTATAATAATGAAAACCATTATTTTTTTATCTATAGTTATTTTTATTATAGTTTTTATCTACACTAATACTTCCAATACACTAAGGCATCTTAGAATTTATCAATGTATGGTAGTGTGGTCAGGTGATGGGCTATCACTCCTAAAGTTGGGGGTTCAAATCCCAAGATTATTAACGTTACCATTGTTGGCTCTTAAGGTAGGCCCTTAACCCTTATTGCCTCATAAGTGCTGCATAACCTGTGTTTAGACACCACTTATCCAGTTGGGACAAAAGTAGCTTTGGATAGAAGTGTTTGCTAAATGACTTCAAATGACCTAATTGTATACATGCATTGACACCTACCATTACAACAGCAGTTCAACTGTTAATCAGAAGGATTAAGTATTGTATTACATTTTATTCCAATTTTTTATTCCATTTTATTTATATGCTTATACATTTTATAAGCATAATCTGACCATAGTTACCTATGTGAAATAGTTAATAGCTGTACAGATCATATAGACCTAGTTACATCCTAACTTTCTGATTTAATCAAATTTCATTATAATTATAATTGCCCAAATGCCTGAATTATTTATTGGTGCCAAAATATAAAACAAAACATCATTTAACATCAAAGCATGATTTAAAGGTCACCAATCCATCACAGGACAGGCATACTGGCAAACACACTGTTTGGACTATGGAGAAAATCAGAGATCCCTGCGAAAACGATTTAAAACATGTAAGAACATGCAAAATAGGACATGGTGGCTCAGCGGTTAGGACGTTGGGCTATCAATATGAAGCTTGGGGGTTCAAATCCCAGGTCCACTAAAGCTACCGATGTGGGTCCTTGAGCAAGGCCCTTAACCCTCATTGCTCCAGGTGGTGTTGTGATTAACCCTCTGCTCACCTTGTAAGTTGCTTTGGATAAAAGCGTCCAATAAATGACCAAATGTAATGTAAATTACAAAAAATGACCCAGGGCCACTTTCCTTTAAATCAACAGTGCTACCCACATAGCCATGGTGCCTAACTACTAAAACACATATTGCAAAGTCTGCAGGTATAAAACTATAGCAGGAATATAAAAGTATATACAGTATACAGTATTACGAATAATTTCAGTTACCTTAAATGTGTTAAACAAGCTGAAAGCAATGACAATGCAATAGAATGAGACATCTCAGAATTAGCAGAATAGCATTACAAAGGTCTGCTAGCTTTGGCTGTTGGTGTCTTTTGTGCTTTCAAAAATTCTTGTATGTACTGTCTCTGATATCTGCACATGAGGGTATTAAGCTGCAAATTCTTACTCAAGATTGCACATGTGAAAGAAAATTACTCTCTGCTCAGTCACTAGAACATTTGTGTTTCAATAATATATTTGTCTTATACAGATAAAAATAAGACTTCAGAATAAGATCCAAATTCTGCAGCAAATACAGATACATCCAACCAGCCACAGTTAGTAAGAGCCATGAACGTGTAAATAATATAAAAGCTTGTCTGTAGGACAGTAATCATCAGATACAATTTCTACTCCACAGTATCAACTACAGGCAGTCCAGTTTCTATATCTCACTTTTGCCCCCATCCACCCACCATTCTCTTCTTTCCTTTCTTGCTACTACGTTGTGTTGGGCTTTGTTCTCCCCCCCCCCATCTCAAACAAACACAAACACACAGATTGCTGCAGCGCATTAAGAGAGCCAAGTCCCTCCCTTTTTACTCATTGCCAACTCCTCCTTTCATCTCAGTTCCTCTCCTTCAGTCTTTTTCTCTTAACCATCAAGAGATATTGATTTTTAGAGTGTCCTTTTTTAGCAACATAACCAGCAATCAGATAAGAGCAGAGGTTAAAGAAAGGAAATGACAACAGAAGGTTTTTGAATTATTTGAAGGTTGAAACGTTTTAACCTGGTTAAATGAAGTAGTCGAAATTGAATTCTACAATAAAAATGATATCAAACTGGAATTGCATTTTGAGCATGATTGTCTCAACAATCACCTAGGTCAGTTTGATCTTTTTGCTCAAACTGATAAATAACAAAACTATTAATATGAAACATATAGCAAACCTAATTTTTAGTAATCCATTAAATATCTTTATTTTAATCTAGATCTATGTAATAGAGTAGTGGTCACAGACCTCAGAGTTCTAGAGATCAGCCACTCTTAAGTTAAGTTTAGGGAACATACTTTGGTACACCACAGATCAACCTAAAGCACATCATTGTTTTTTAAAGTAATAATTCATCTTCATTAAGAATGCAGGAAATAAACAATAGACCAGACAATAATCCATCACTAAGCATCAGAGCATCACTCACATATTTTAAAAAAGTGCAGAGTAGGAAATCCACCTATTAACATGTTTTGGAAAGGTGAACAATAATCAGACATTCCATATGCACAACACCCTTAATAAATTTATAGCTTAAAGTAAGTAACAGTTCTGTCAGTCTAGATTTGTTAGGCTAAAAACAATGTTCTCCTTCCTAAAACACTGGCCTGTTTAAAATATGTCCACACATATTACAGTATCTAATATACTGACTAACACACTGCCAAATCTGCTGCCGACATGCCAATTTGTCAGTTTTGAATTTAAACAATGTGATGTTAGTATAATACAATTATCTACAACACATTTTTCTAAGGTGGCACGGTGGCTTAGTGGTTAGCACGTTCGGCTCTCAGTACTAGGGATTCCTGGTTCAAATCCCCATCTGGGTGGAGTTTCCATGTTCTCCCCGTGTCCGCGTGGGTTTCTTCCGGGTTCTCCATTTTCCTCCCACAGTCCAAAAACATGGATCAAGTCAATTGAGTTCTCCAAATTGCCCCATATAGAGTGTGTCTGTGTGTGAGTGTGTGCCCAGTGATAGATTGGCACCCTGTCCTGGGTGTATCTGCCCAGCACCCGAAACGTTCTCCCCTGGATGGGCATGGGGAACCCCCCCACCGCGACCCTAATTTAGGATAAAGCAGAAGATAATGAATGAATGAATTTATTTAGCAGTTAGATTCCTAGAATATGATTTACTGCAAGACACATCTAAAATATGTCAATGAATAGTTTCATATAGGTTAAGAATGAGGTTTTGGCTTATTTATCCATTAATTATTCATTCATTCATTATCTCCCGCTTATCCTCTATTAGGGTCGCGGTGGGGTTCCCCATGCCCATCCAGGGGAGAACGTCTCAGGCGCTGGGCAGATAGACCCAGGACAGGGTGCCAATCCATCGCTGGGCACACACTCACTCACACAGACACACACTATATGGGGCAATTTTGAGAATTCAATTAACTTGATCCATGTTTTTGGACTGTGGGAGGAAACCGGAGAACCCAGAGGAAACCCACGCAGACACGGGGAGAACATGGAAACTCCACCCAGATGGGGATTCAAACCGGGAATCCCTAGCGCTGAGAGGCAAACGTGCTAACCACTAAGCCACCGTGCCGCCCTCCATTAATTATGCATATTTAAATTGTTAGCAATTCAAGCAGCTTTGCATTTATATAGAAATGTCTAACGATTATGAAATTAACCACATGGGTGCCCTATTACAGATTCTTTAAATAGACTCCATTAAATAAACTCCACACCTGACCACCGGCACAATGATTGACCCCAGAAACAAGTCTTCTGTTTTTTGTCATGCATGCTTAAATGGAGAGAGGGTGGCAGAAGGGTTAAGTTGCAAGTGGTTAAGGTGAGAAAATGGATAAGTTTAAATATTTGGGGTTGAGTGGACAAACAAAAGGTGAATGTAATAAAAAGGTGAAGAAGTGAGTGCAAATAAATACGGATGGTGTAGACTGAAAGGAGTGATCTGCCGAAGTGAAAAGGAACATCTACAAGAAAGTAGTGAGCCTGCAAAGGTTTAGAGACAGTGGCTCTGACCGAAAGACACAAGCAAGCTAAAATTGGCAGATATTAATATACTGTGATTCTAATTGGTAGTGGCAAATATCGACAAAATTAAGAATGAGTTAATTAGATGAACAGTAATGTAGGATGTTTTTTGTTAACAAGGTTAGTGAGACAAAATTGGGGTGATTTTGTATGTGCAGGGAAGGGATGAGGTTTATATTGGCAAAAAGATAGCCAATAGAAAAAAGCAGGAGAAGAAGAGAAAGCCCAAAGAGCAGGATTATGGATGTTGTAAGGGAGGACATGCAGGTGGTTGGGGTGACAGAGAATACTGAATTAATGCCACAATAATTAAATAATGTTTATATATACAGATACAAAAGAGACCATAATAAAGGACAGTTAATAAATATGCATGAATTAAGAGTAAATCTTAGTAACTTTTAGTGTTTATAAAAATGCAATCTATATGGCAATCAGATAGAAGGAATATTTGTAAGAATTATAAAACAATCCAAATCAGATCATACAAAGTTACATAGTTATATTCTTTAAAAAACATTCTATTCAGTACATGTTTAATACATCTAGCATTCATAGCGCACAAAAGATTATATATCATTAAATCCATCCATCTTTTATCTTCTGCTTTATCCTCTACTAGGGTCACGGTGGGGTTTTTCCTATGCCTATCCAGGGGAGAAGGTTTCGGGCGCTGGGCAGATACACCCAGGACAGTGCACCAATCTATCGCTGGGCACATACTCACTCACACAGACACACACACAAAAACACTCTATATGGGGCAACTTGGAACATTCAATTGACCTTGATCCATGTTTTTGGACTGTGAGAGGAAACCGAAAAACCAGGAGGAAACCCACGCAGACACGGGGAAAACATGGAAACTCCACCCAGATTGGGATTCAAACACGGAAACCCTAGCGCTGAGAGGCGAACTTACTAACCACTAAGCCGCCCATATGTCATTAAATATTTCATATATATATATATATATATATATATATATATATATATATAAATAAATGAGGGTCACAATTCAAGGTAAACTAGGTTTTCATTCAATCGATCGAGAAACCAACATGAACAGAAAAATTAAACAAATGACGTTTAACATGTTTAAAATATATTATGTATATTTGAAACTGGAATGTTTTGGCAAATGTGTAACACATGCTGCATGTTTGAATTATTTAAATATTATAAATAATTTGCAAGAATAACACAAGCAAAAGTAGCTGAATTAATGTATGTTGGTTTTATAACTGTATGACTATATTGGGGGGGGGGGGGGGGGGGGGGGGGGGGGGGGGGGGGGGGGGGGGGGGGGGGGGGGGGGGGGGGGGGGGGGGGGGGGGGGGGGGGGGGGGGGGGGGGGGGACACACACACACACACACACACACACACACACACACACACACACACACATACAGATATATAACTGATAAGATGAGCTAGTTTGTACGTGTTCATAAATTAAATGGAACAAATAAAGATTACACATTAAACCTTGAATTCAACCTAGGTTGGGTTAGATATTAAACCCTGATTTTCAAAAGATTTAAAATCATTACTAGATATCAGTCTCCACACCTTGTGCCAAATGCTTGCCTTTCTGACTACTCTTTTTAATTGCAATCAATGTTCACAATAGTCACAATGCCATTTAAATGTCCTTTGTCTCCTTCACACATGCTCATTTACCTTGGCTTTTACACACTCACCGTTTCTCATTATAACCAATCAGCACCATTAAAACCAGGCCACTATGTTAGGTACTTAGATAGGAAAACTTGGCAGATTTTAGGATTTTTCTTCTGACTTCTTCAGAAACAACCACACATTTTCATTTTATTCAGTTTGAGACCATAACTTTGAATTATGATGCACATATCTATGTTGTTACCTAAATTCTAAACCCTTTCATGAAATTTGGTTATATCCTGTATTCTGTGAGATCTATTATATTATTGAATGAGTAAACAAGATATATATATGAACTGTTAGTTCAAGCCCTAGTTAAAGCCCTAAACTATAAAAAGGAAACTAGAAACTAAAAGAAACCTATGCAGACAGGAAATAACACTGATCCAGCTCTTTGATTTCCAGTCTGGAAATCAAACTCAAGGCCTTTATGCTCTGAGGTAATAGTTACTTGCTGAGTCAGATAATATTAACTGAAATCACAGAACTTGTTTAATTTGCATTCTTGTTACAATATGAAAATTTATAAATGTATAAATAATTAATTAGGACACATCAACAATGTAGCAACATAAAATAGCACATCTTATTTCCATATGGAAAATACCATTAATGAAAAGGCAGATACAGAACTGATTTTTTCTTTTAATAATGAAACTTGTCTTCTTTCAGCAGGAGCATATCCTCCGTCATGTTTGTTGTATCATACACTTATGCACTTAAAACAAAAGATGACAAGTGACCTTTCTTTTTAAATACTAACAATAGCCATGACCTTTATTAATACTATATTACAGCCAGAGTAAACAACTTTTGTTATTCATCATTATAGGAAAAAGCAGATATAATGTCCATGTGATCTGGCCTTTGGTTGCAATTAAATTTATTGATTTTGTTGATTATAGTGACCCATTTATTGTCCCTATACCAAAGGTCTGAAAGAAAAATGTTGGAAAAGGTGGTTCAACTTTGTGTATTGGCATTATCTTTTATCCATTATCTTTGGGAACCCAGTCTGAAAAACTTAGTGAAAAACATCATGAAAATAATGTTACCCAATCAGATGAGCATTTCTCTGAAATGCTGGAAAGAGGTGAATCTGCAGATAATGTGTTAAAAACAGAATGTGTATACAAATAGCATCAGTGCAACCCAGGGCTTTAAAATGCCTGTAAATTGGCTTTTAATTATTGACCATTTAAAGTTATTTTCAAAAAGTACATGGACAATAAAATAGTAAAGGATAAAGTAGTACATATTGCAAAGAAGAAAGAACTTCCATGTGGATTCCAGCAATCCCTATGTTAGATGTTAATGTGTGTCTCTTTCTCCTACTCTCTCTCACACAAACACACACACACACACACACACACACACACACACACACACACACACACACACACACACACACACACACACATGCATGCGCTCATGCACATACATACACACATACAAACGAACACACAAACACACGCACACACACAAACGCACGCACACACACAGACACACACACAAATGTGAAGGATATTAATGAGAGTTAATGCTATTTTAAACAATAAGATTAAAACCAAAACCACGACACCAATCGGTGTTACTCACATGGTCAAGTCTAACATTAACATTGCACCTTGCTCTACCATATGTGTGCATGAGTTTAAAAAAGATTGACAGATAAAGAAAGCGAGCCTCGTCACACCGACATTAACAAGACAGAAGCTGCAGTGAACTTGTACGTGATACGCCTGACAATAAAACCACCTTCAGCTCATGTTCTTTCTCACATGCATGCATGCGCACATGCACACACATGCCGACACACACACACGCGCACACACACACACACAAAACAAAACAGTATAGCTCACTCATCTCTTCTGTTCCTGTGTTCATAAGACTTTCACTTTGTTACATTGCCTCTTTTACTCTTATGAGCTGTTATTCATCTCCCTTTATATGACTCTGCCCTTTTCTGTCTATTTCACCTCCAGCTTTATCCCTCTTTAGTCATTATCTCTATCTCTTGTTACTACTCACCGTTACTCTTTCCTGTTTACTTGCTTTAATTTTTACCATTTTTTCTGCATCTCTCTCTAGCTCTCTCTCTCTAGCTTTCTCTCTATCTCTAGTTCTGTTCTGATTGAAAATGACTAGCCATCACATAGAATAATTCTATTGCCCATAGGCCACATGCACACACAAATTAAAACCAACAGTTGGAGAGGTAAACATTGAATACAATTTCCTCTTTAAGAATGCATTCAAAACCACACATACACTCTTATGCAAATTTGATTGTTCATTTTAAAATAAACTTTTGTTAATTATTTATTCTTTATAACAGTGATATACAAATTGTGGGGCATGCCAATGGAACATGAAGGAATCAAGGCAGGGCACACGTAAAAGGTGTTAAATTCACACTATCATAAATAAAAAAAAAAATTGTAATATTATTCTTATTACCTTTTTTTACATTTTTATGTAGGACTATTGGTTTCTTTTATTTTCATAATAATAAGTAGTGAAGATTATTCATCCATCCATTATCTTACGCTTTATTCTCTACAGTACTAGGGCCGCGGTGAGGTTCCCCAAGCCCATCCAGGGGAGAGCGTTTTGAGCGTTGGGCAGATACACCCAGGACAGGGTGCCAATCTATCGCTGGGCACACACTCACTCATACAGACACACACTCACACTCTATATGGGGCAATTTGGAGAATTCAATTGACTTGATTCATGTTTTTGGACTGTGGGAAGAAACCGGAGAACCCGGAGGAAACCCACACAGACACGGCGAGAACATGGAAACTCCACCCAGATTGGGATTCGAACCGGGAATCCCTAGTACTGAGAGGCAAACATGTTAACCACTAAGCCACCGTGCCACTCGTGAAGATTATTACGATTCCTAATAAACTTGGTTGCCAAATTAATATACCCATTTGGTACAATAGCAAGAAATCTATTCTCCTGCCTGATTTCTTTGCAAAAATTTTTTGCAAAATAAGTTGCTAATATATTCATATCTGACACATTATGACATTTTAAGACATATTTTATTTGCTTCTCTTATAATGCTTTTTTAGTTCCACAGCCAAAGACTGAAAATCCTAAAACTATTTTTAAAGTACTAAGCACCTGGTGGAAAATGTAATTAAATCCAATATGTAATTATTTTAAGTATAAGGTTTTTCTTTCCCTCTTTTATTACTCCATCTACTATGATGATACTTCACTACCACAGAACCTCAAAGTTAGTTATTTTCTGTGTTATATGGAGACATCCTCCATACAAACTTTCAACTCAATTTGTTTATTACACAAGCACAGAAACAACCTTTGTTTGCCATAACTTGAAAATGAATCTGAGACCTTTTTGCTGTGAGGCAGAAGCACTAGCTGTTACACCACTTAGGTAATTTGTTATATTCAAAACAATTCATAGTGCAGAAAACATCACTGTTCTATTACACATATAGTGTAAATAGTCACCAACAATGTTTCTAGATCGTGCTCTTTACATATTTTAAAATATACACAGTGACTAGTGATGTACACATTTTTCTTTATAAAATTTATTTACATTGCTTTTAATATTTTCTTAATGGAATAAACTCTTCTTAGTATCATTAAAACATTAAAAGTATCTTAAAAGTTTTTGACTGGAAAAGACTATTAAAACTATTTTTTAAAGGTCCTTTAGTCATTTCATATATGGAAAACACAGATCTGAGTACACTGTAAATATTACCACATGTTAGTATCAATCTTGTGTGTGCGTTTCTGAGAATGATTTGCAAATATGTGCATGCTATAAATGGCCAAATGAGAAGCTTACAATCAATACTGCAGTGTGAATGTTTAACTTGGGGTCTTCTAAATCAATACAGAGCTACAAATATTATTTCAAATTGTCTGTGATAGAAAAATAGAAATGAGTCACAGCAAGTCACAGCAAATTTATCAAAATTATGTTCTGGGATAAATGTCATATTTCTTGTATATTTATTTTTTTGGTAGATTATTGTAAATTGTTAATATAATACAATGTTATATGTATAATAGTATTTAAAGGTTCTTTACATGTATTAACCTTAAAATAATTTACTCAAGCGCTTTAATGTGCCATGTTGAACAAGCAATGCTGACAATTTACCAAAATGTATCAGTTTAGTTTGAATACTCATTGTTATTAATGTTTTTTAATGAACTATTTCAGTATATTGTTTAATTATTTTGTAATATTCTTTTTTATACATGTTCCTAAGCATTGCATAGCCATGCATCTAAATGCTTCCACTTTTACTTAATACCAAATGCTATATGAGTAACATATATTATTTGACTGTGAAGAAATGAAAATAACAGCAGAAAGTAATAAATGAAACCTGTGTGGCACTAAGAAACTGCCCAGTCTTAGATTAAAATCAGCTTACAATGCTTTCAAAGTTGCTGTTATGTCTTTGAATTTTTCTTTCAGTCTTCAGGCTTCACCTAAATGGTAAGATGGAGTTCTCTGGCAATAGAAGGCCCTTGGGCAAAATAAGTACAGCAAATTTCCTTACCTTTAGTAACCTTTCTCCCATAGGTGCCAGCAATTCAGTTGCTAAGTGAAAAATCAAAACAATATTGTGGATGTAAAATATGATGAACAAGGATACATTCGCACTCCACCAGAGCGAGAGCCAATGGCTAGGATCTTCTGTACAGGGTCAAATGCCAGGGCAGTAGGCTGGTAGGGAAAGCCATGACGCACAGTCTGAGGATAAAACAGAAACAATTTAACATTTCGTCAATGAACTTTTATAAAATTTATGGAAGGTTTAAAAACTTGAAATCAACAATTTTTATTAAGCCATTCCAGAATATATTGTTTACATATAACAACAAGATGCACTGTTTCAAGTTTATAAATGAATTTCAACATGACAAAGAATGTATAACTGGCCATTTAGATGTTTGAATTGTTTCAATTTATTTGTTACAGCATTTTTTTACACAGCAAAAGCTTTTTATTGGGCTTTTTAATGTGTTGAAGCTATCCACTTTTAAACTGACTGCTGAGTGGTAAAATGTACATACACACATTTGTAATATAGAGATCTGAATTCTCCAAACATACTTATTTAGAAATGCTGTCTAAAAGTTTGTGAATCCTGATACATATTTCCTGTTATATTGATGTTAAAAAGGCAGCACATCTGAATAAAAAAAATAATTTATATAAATTATTTGTTATTAAAGTTTGCTGTATGGAACTGCTTAGTCATGCAAAGTGGACACTAAAGACAGACACATATTACACAGCCACTTTTCATAGCTATTTGACAATGGACTCATCTTATCTTTTTAGACACACACACACACACACACACACACACACACACACACACACACACACACACACACACACACATACATACATACAGCTCATGTGCTTTACTATCTTACTGTCTAACTCTCTTACCTCCCTCATTTTTCATATTCCATTTCTCTATTAACAAACTGGAGTCTGATCAGCGACATCGTTTTATTTATAATTGCTACATGTTTTCTGTAAAGAACATGTTCATTTATTGACACTTCATCAGTTAAATGATTTGGGCATGTCAATTGATTGGTATCTAAACCTTAAAATAAGTATCACAAATGATCAGTGCTGAAAGTGGTTTATAAAATAAAAACAAGTCTCTTACTTCAAGCTCATGATTGGCTGTTAGCCAAAACTGGATGTCAGTGAAAGTCTGTTGTCCTAGATTTTACAGTGTGTATTATATTGTTGGCATTAGTAAGACTGCCTTTGGAGGTCATTTAAAATACTCAATCGATGGAAGAGCACGTCAGTGGAGAATAACGCAGAGTAGTTGTTTAGGACTAAAAAGAGCAAGGACATTTTTAATTTCTTATCAAAAACATAATTAACCAATTAAAAATTGTAACTGTTTTACAAAATGGTGGTGAATAAAATCTGTTAATATGATGTCACCTTTATGTTGACTTACTTTGTAGACAAAAACTTGAGAAATACCAGCTGTGACTCTCCACTGGTGCTCTCAGTACAATCGTAAGTAAATGTAAGATGTTCCTCTTAAAACATCCATGTAAAGTAAGTGTACTTTGAACACAAAACAATTATGTATATACCAAGCACAGTTATGAAACTGAAAGTCTACACTTCAAAAATCAGTACTTAGTACTAAAATATAGAAGAGCTTTATTTGAACAGTGAAAAATGTAGAGTAGCTGATGAAAATACCCTATTGTTTATGACCATTTATGCCATATAAAACATATTTTTGAAAAAAATAGTAAAAAAAAGTATTATTATACTACACAACAGAGGAGCAAATACTAATGTGAGACTAAAATGTAGCAGATCATATCATACATTGCTGAAATGTATAGGAACTGTTCATATGACTTCGATGAGAAGAGCTGACAACTGACTGAAAATTTGCTGAGTAACACGATTAAGATGAAATCACGAATCATAATTTTGAATTACATGTCTAAGAAATAAAAGATGGTATGTTTTTGTTTGTTTTTGTTTTACTTCAATTAAAATCTATTAGTAAAAGTCAATACTGTTAAACATTTTGTTAATAAAATTGTCAAACACCAAAACTAAAATACAAAATTAAGTTAAATGTACAAGCCAATGCTTACACTGCATAATGCTGAAATCAATCTGTTACAGATGGCACTGAAAAACATCGCACATGGGATTTTATTCTGGTGACGCAAATTGTGACATTGTCAAAAGTGCCAAGCACAAGACCTGAGTGGTTTGCCAGTGTAAAGCTAATGTGCCCACATTCGTATTGGAATAAGTGGACAGCAATGTAACAAATGAAATAAAGATCTGTTTATTCATAAGCTATTGTGGTTACATTGTCAGTTTCTTGAGTCATTATTCATTTATTTTCCCTATACTCTCTGTGTCACATTTTTTTCTCTGTTTTATTGGCTGCATTACGTCAATCCAACCATTAATAATTCAGAATAATTAGAAGTGCATAATTGAGCATTGTGGGATGGCTGTAAAAATAAAAAAGTAAATAGTCCAATAATCCATAAGTGATCAACAAGGATGCCAAAAGTTGTGTGTAAGCACGAACAGTAAAGAGCTTCTTAATCAGGAAATGTTGTGTCTGCAAAGGCTAATATGTCCCAAATGTTTTGTGCATAAAGCTTTTTAAAGGTACTTCATTAGTACGGAAAGCCTTAACATTTTTCATTTAAAAATGAAGCACTGCTTCAATTTCTGCAAATTGAAAGTAAACCACACCCTTTCTGACGTTTTACTTCTTTCTTTTGTTTTCTTTTTTTACCTAATCGGTTGTTTTTCCTTAGTGCTGCTGCCTTTACCTCTCTGCTATATTCACATCTGCCTTGATATTTCTCTTACCAACACTTAACCAGTCAATCTGCCTTTCACTTTTTTTATATTTTTGTATTCTTATTATGATTTCAATATGATAGATAGATAGATGTAATTCAACATAAAGCTTATGCTACACAGCCTCTTTGCTTAGTGGTCAGAGGTCCTTTCTATTTGTTTTTTCACATTTGCAAAATGTCTAACAAGCAACGGTCACACCCACACAAACAATTTTTTTAAAACTTAACGTTCATATACTTTGACAGTATATGCTGGTATCTGGCTTTCCAGGCATTATCAGCTCATTTAGCAGAGAAAAGTAAATGTTAATATGATTTAGCATTGTTATTTAGAATGCACATTGTTTATGAGTCATTTCAATGTAATGCTGTATATATTTATTAAAGTAAGAGTAAATATAAATGAATTCCCAACATACTGGTGAACTATATAACAAGTTAAACATATTCTTTATTCAAACTTAAAACTGAACTGGGACCTACATTAAACAGATTAACCGAAATTATGATATGTTCCAAAATACTATGAAATAGGTTCTACAGAGCAATAATATTGGTTTTATCATGCATCATTAAGATTAACAGTGAAGTTTTTTTGGTAAACCTTTTTACCCTTTTACTTTTAGCTTGTTTATCTGAATCTGTTGTCAATCATAAAGAGGATTCTGTTCAGTCTAAAAATCAGTGTCTGTCATAAAATTAGTAAATTGTCCCTAGGTCTGAATGTGTGCATAAATGTTTATCTGTGAGTCATCCCTATAAAGGACTGGCAACCTGTCCAAGAAGGTCCACTTTGGTGTAGGACAGCATCCCCCACAACTGGTTCAGAAAATAAATAAATGAATTAATAGGCAAATAAACAAAAATTAAAGACTTGGATTTAAATTATGATAAACTAGACAGTTATAATATGGTTATATCTTTGCACATAATTAGTGCACATAAGTGGCTCAGTCAGGTGGGAAGTACACCATTTCTGACT
>JAFMOD010000869.1:61811-79332 GCA_019802435.1 Corydoras maculifer | reverse complement strand
GCGATTGAGCTCAGCAGCTCTGAATTCTTTAATCAGAGACCGGACTGGAGTGTTTGACACCTGGGGGCACTGACCTCCTGTCTGCAACAGCAGGGTGTGATCACCTACGGCAGGAAGGAGACACATAGGAACCGGGATATTCACATATCCACAGAGGAGACACTGGTCCCACTAACAGGCCCCATGCCGGCTCACACACAAGTCATTTGCAATTAAATATACATAGAAAGCAAACAGGAGGAAAAATACATCCACTGGCCAGATTCTCTAAAGATCGCATACATATTTCATAAAGTGCAAAAGATTTTACTTTCCCACATTCTATCAGTTTTCTTTCCATAGCCTCAATGGTTCTAAACATGAACACACATTTGCATCCTAAAATGTGTTTGGCATAGCCTTGCACAAAAATGTCTCACTGTCGGATTTATACCAATTCCTCTTTAAAAAAGAGGTGAGTGTAATCACTGCAATCTAAAAATAGATGCTACAACCAACCAGCACACACACACTCACACACATACACATACACACACACACACACACACACACGTACAGACATATTCTAACTACTAAGTGCTCACTTTTTAACATTGTTTATTATTTATTCATATTTATTTTATGTTTTTATTGCTAGAAAATATTAAACATAACTTGTATGCATTCATTTTACTCCCACTGGATATATAACACATCCTGTATTGCCATCAGTTGATTCCCAGTATAGCTTTACAGATCAGATCTTCTAGCATCATTCACTGGTGCTATAATGATTTTAATCTTAACACTATAACAGACAGTCACACTCCTTGCCTCGCAGGAATACTGCAGCTGCTCTCTGATGAAGTGAGTTTTTAAATGATTAGTAATGTTTTGTAAAAAGATGGTAAGGAAGATGTGTCATACTAAAATGTCAGAATGAATGTATTATGGTGTCCAGTTGTATCCAGGTCCACACACAGGCAAAGTGTGTATGAATATATATATATATATATATATATATATATATATATATATATATATATATATATATATATATATATATATATATATATATATAGGTTAAGCAGTCATTCAGCCATTTAGCATGTCATATACTGTATTAAGGCTTTTATGCATAAAATGTTTTTTTTTTTCATCCCATTAACATAATACGGAATTCATAATACATGTAGTCTAGGGCAATGTATCAAAAAAATGTCAGTATTTATTATATTAAAATAGGCCCATTTACTAGGTTAATAAGTGTGCCATTACCCAACTGGATCCATCAACCCAGATTAAAAGCAGCTCTACGTTACATCAGAATGACCTACATGAGAAATCAATTGTTATACATGAGATATTTTTTAAACTATTATTTTTATTGGTTTTCTTAGTACAAAACAGAGAATATATATATATATATATATATATATATATATATATATATATATATATATATATATATATATATATATTCATTCATTCATTCATTCATTCATTATCTTCCGCTTATCCTCTATTAGGGTCGCGGTGGGGTTCCCCATGCCCATCCAGGGGAGAGCATCTCGGACAGGGGGCCAATCCATCGCTGGGCACACACTCACTCACACAGACACACTCTAAACGGGGCAATTTTGAGAATTCAATTAACTAGATCCATGTTTTTGGACTGTGGGAGGAGACCGGAGAACCCGGAGGAAACCCACGCAGACACGGGGAGAACATGGAAGCTCCACCCAGATGGGGATTAGAACCGGGAATCCCTAGCGCTGAGAGGCGAACGTGCTAACCACTAAGCCACCGTGCCGCCCTATATATATATATATATATATATATATATATATATATATATATATATATATATATATATATATGTAGTATACAGTAAGGAAAATAAGTATTTGAACACCCTGCAACATTGCAAGTTCTTCCACAAATCATGGAGGGGTCTGATTTCATCTTAGTGCATGTCCACTGTGAAAGACATAATCTAAAATAAAAACTCTGGAAATCACAATTTAGGATTTTTTAATAATTTATTTATGTGTTACTGCTGCAAATAAGTATTTGAACACCTGCCAATCAGCAAAAATTCTGGCCCTCAAAGACCTGTTAGTCCACCTCTAATAACTCCACCTCCTCTCCACTTATTATTTTTAATTTGAAGCACCTGTTTGAGGTCGTTAGCTGCATAAAGACACCTGTCCACCCCACGCAATCAGTAAAACTCCAACTACTAACATGGCTAAGACCAAAGAGCTGTCCAAAGACAACAGAGACAAAATAGTTTAACTCCACAAGGCTGGAAAGGGCTACAGAGCAATTGCCAAGCAGCTTGGTGAAAAAAGATCAACTGTTGGAGCAATTATTAGACAATGGAAGAAGCTAAACATTACTGTCAATCTCCCTCAGACTAGGACAAGATCTCATCTTGTGGTGTATCAATGCTTCTAAGAAAGGTGAGGAATCAGCCCAGAACTACACAGGAGGAGCTGGTCAATGACCTGAAAAGAGCTGGCACCACTGTTTCCAAGGTTACTGTGGAACTAAGACATCATAGTTTAAAGATATACACGGAACGGACATGGAAGGTTCCCCTGCTTAAATCAGAACACATCCAGGCCAGTCTTAAGTTTGCCTATGACCGTTTGGATGATCCACAAGAGTCATGGGAGAAAGTTCTGTTGTTAGATGAGCCGAAAATAGAACTTTTTGGTCTTAATTCCATACGCTGTGTTTGGAGGACTAAGAATGATGAGAACCATCCCTACTGTGAAGCATAGGGGTGAAAGCAACATGCTTTGGGGTGTTTTTATGCACAAGGGACAGGACGACTGCACTACATTAAGTAGAGGATGACCGGAGCCATGTATTGTGAGGAACAACCTCCTTCCTTCAGTTAGAGCATTGAAGATGGGTCGTGGCTTGGTCTTCCAACACGACAATGACCCAAAGCACACAGTCAGGATAACCAATGAGTGACTCTGTAAGAAGCATATCAAGGTTCTGGAGTGGCCTAGCCAGTCTCCAGACCTAAACCCTATAGAACATCTTTGGCGGGAACTCAGCCAGAAACCTGGCTGATCTGGAGAAGATTTGTGTGGAGGAATAGGCCAAAATCCCTGCTGCAGTGTGTGAAAACCTGGTGAAAAACTTATGTCTCTCACAGTGAACATGAATCTAAGATTCTAAGAAAAAAATTAATAGATACTTAAAATAATAATAAACAAATAATATGAAATAATTAAATAAATAATAAAAATTCATTCATTCATTCTGTATCTTCCGTTTTATTCTCTATTAGGGTCGCGGTGGGGTTCCCCATGCCCATCCAGGGGAGAACGTTTCGTGCGCTGGGCAGATACACCCAGGACAGGGTGCCAATCCATCGCTGGGCACACACTCACTCACACAACCACGCACACACATACTCTATATGGGGCAATTTGGAGAACTCAATTGACTTGATCAATGTTTTTGGACTGTGGGAGGAAACCGGGGATTCGAACCGGGAAACCCTAACGCTGAGAGGCGAACGTGCTAACCACTAAGCCACCGTGCTGTCAGTAATAAAAATAATATATAATAATTACAATAGAATGAACTAAGATAACAATAAGAAATAGTTAAATAAAATACTAACAACAAACAATAAATAAAAAATAAATAGTAAATAGTAAAAGTAAGGGGGAGGGGATCTTACTCTCTCACTCCAGAGTGATACAGTGTAGTTCTGAGGACAAGTGACAAATGCTCTCCCTTTGTTTCCTCCAGTGCATAAAATTTCCTTTTTTTACTTTTGTTGAAAGTCCCGACACCAGTCTGTCCTTCGTGATACTCCAGGGGTAGGATCTATTAGACATTTTTATAAACAAAAAACAAACACCATACTACTACACCTTCATCCTCATGATTGTGTCACAGAGCAGAACAAATCCCACCTGGGTCCTTAGAGTATTCTTTAGCATGTCCAAACTGAGGCTGCTTTTGACAGACTAAAGTGGGCTTTTATCTCAGTATCCATCCTGAAACTACCCAGTTCTTGTCTTTACTTTGTGATTGAGGTAGATCTCTGTAAAACTGAGTTGAACCTGTCCTTTTACACAATGATGAGAGAACACTCACACAACTCCACACTGTCACACCTATTACAGCAATTCAGCCCATCAAAAGAAAACTATGGCATAGAGGATCGCAAATTGCTGGCTATAAAACTAGATTTTGAACAGTGGTGTAGCTGGCTAGAAAGGGGGTGGTATTGGGAAAGGTGAATTGCTGGCTATGAAACTATTCAACATTTAAATGTTGGTGTCACTGACCGTCACTGGCTGGTTTACACAAGCTATAAAATCCTTGGATATCTTGGAACTGCCAAAAGACTAAATGCCATATAAGCCAGATGTTCTTTATACTTTAATCGCTTTCATTTCACTGTCATACACATATCTGCTTTAGGGATAGTAATGGTAAACGTGTAACTGTCCACTGTAAAGGTTATCTGAAAAAAGCCTTACCATTTTTATTGATTTGCTTACTAATTTTCATGTCTCACCTAATTTTCATGTCTCACCTCTTTCATATACTGTATATCCCTACTGAAAACATATATGCCTGTTCTCATGGATGAGGTGTTGCAAGAGTCTGGGTTACCAATGTACATGGTTTAGAAGATGCTGAACTCTATAAGACACAGGTGCAATCTTGGAATGGCCTTGGAATGCTCCTTAGTCTTTCCCATGTTGGCCATGCATGCGTGCTGTTCACATATCTTAGTGTGTATATATATATATATTCATTCATTATCTTCCACTTTATCCTCTATTAGGGTCGCGGTGGGGTTCCCCATGCCTATCCAGGGGAGAACATTTCGGGCGCTGGGCAGATACACCCAGGACAGGGTGCCAACCTATCGCTGGGCACACACTCACACAGACACGCACGCATACACACTCTGTTTGGGGCAATTTGGAGAATTCAATTGATTTGTTCCATGTTTTTGGACTGTGGGAGGAAACCGGAGAACCCGGAGGAAACCCACGCGGACACGGGGAGAACATGGAAACTCCACCCAGATGAGGATTTGAACCGGGAATCCCTAGTGCTGAGAGGCGAACGTGCTAACCACTAAGCCACCGTGCCGCCTTTGTGGAGTTTATATTACACAAATTTATTTATCCACTCCTATAAACTCAGTCACTTTATCTACCAACCAACTTGGACTTATTCACTTTCAGTATTTTCAGCAACGTCCATTTATTTATGACTGTCCTGAGCACATGACCAAAATCCAAAAGCAGCCAGCAAAGATGGATACATCTATACCTGTTACCCCACTAGCCCAAGATAAGCTTGCAAACCACACTTTAGCCTTAGCCACAAAATATCTCAGCTTTCTCCTTCCAAAAGCTCCATCAATTTCATAAATTTATTAGCCTAATGAGGAGAGAATCATATGTAACACTCTTTAGCAATGACCTGTATTTGTCTTTAATTATATTACGCTGCCCTTTGCACACAAATTTAACTGCTCTACAAAAAGCATTAGAGGGCATAGCATCAACCTCTAAACACTTGTTTTTAAAAATGCCTTCATAATGCCTTCATGTGTAACAACACTGGTAATGGTAACCTTAACATAAAATGTGTTTAAGCGTTCCATTCAATGCAGATTTTTTACAACTAGAATCTATGCCACAAAGAATTTCTGAAGGCAAATGGTGATACAACCTTTTAATTTCTAAGGCGTACCCAATTAAATGGCAAAAAAAAATTGAATTTGCTGCAAAACAAACACAAAAATCATTTTAAGCATAAAAAGTAAGCCTCCACATTCATATCTACTTCCTACTGAATTATATTAAATACTTTGCAATTTAATGTGCATTGTGCAAGTTATACAACCTTAGCTAATTTCTTATATCATGAAAGAACTTCCATTTCTGCTTGCAAATCAGTGTACCCTATTTTTAGAGTTGTTCAATGAAAAACTCGAAATCTTTTCTTATACACATTTACTAGTTAAAAAAAGAAAGTGATTTAACAATACAGTCACATTTTTATTGCATTTTAAAAAGGCAAAAATTAAAAATTATTATGTTTTATGGAAATTAAATTAAATTTAAATGACATCATGGAAATTCACAGTCTCAACCATGTAACCATTTAAAAAAATAACTACTAAAAGCTTATAAAAAAAGGAGAATGCATTTGTCACGACTACTAAGAACTGGGCAAACAGTATTTTATTTTTGAATGTACTTTGCCAGAAATATAAGATATTATTTGAATGATTAAAATATCCATTAATCAGAGAAATTCACTTAAAGTTCAAAATTGATTTTCAGGGCTAAATCTGTATTGTATACATGAATCTCAGACATTATTAAATCTTTACACCCCCCCTTCCCATCATAGTTCCTAGTATAGGATTATGTGGAAGATGAGATAAATATCTAATGTGTAATTAAGAAAACACCCTACTCATTCACTGAACTTCTGCACTGAATTTTCAGAAATAGTATTATACTTATTACAATAGGACACTTTTGTGGTCATCAATACAAAATTTTTATTATTGTTTTTTTATGCTAATTTACTTTTTGTGATTACAAGGTATAACATTAATTTCATTGAATACTCTCGTTTTGTTTTATTAATTTTTGGTTAATTATTTGGTTAATAATTTAAAAACAATTGAAGATATCAGAAAATTAGCAAGAACTAAAAGAACACTCCTAAGACCTGTGCCACTCTTTGCTTATTACTTACTATTCATTGCAACTTCATTCATTCATTCATTCCTTATCTCCCGCTTATCCTCTATTAGGGTCGCGGTGGGGTTCCCCATGCCCATCCAGGGGAGAACGTCTCGGGCGCTGGGCAGATAGACCCAGGACAGGGTGCCAATCCATCGCTGGGCACACACTCACTCACACAGACACACTCTATAGGGGGCAATTTTTTTTTGAGAATTCAATTAACTTATTCCATGTTTTTGGACTGTGGGAGGAAACCGGAGAACCCGGAGGAAACCCACGCAGACACGGGGAGAACATGGAAACTCCACACAGATGGGGATTCGAACCGGGAATCCTTAGCGCTGAGAGGCGAACGTGCTAACCACTAAGCCACCGTGCCGCTCATTGCAACTTTTTAGGTAAAAATTTTTGTTTGCTACTGAAGGATTTAATTATAAAACATAACACGTATTGATTTGTTAAACTCACATTTGTTTTTATTTATTTAATTTTTAAACAGTAGTTTAAACAGTAGTAAACAGTTGTCTTAATAAAGATTTACAGTTGTTAAACAATTCCCAAAACACAAGCTGAGTTGCCCTAAAGAACAATCTAGCAATCTACACAGTTCACTCACAAAACTTGTGTAGATGTGTCCTGATTTAAACTCAAAAGTAATATTTTAAATATTTGAAACATAAATAAGGTTTGATATATTAAATTGTTTACGATATGCTTGCTGAATGATTAGAAATGAGTATTTCTAATATCCATGGTCTATAGTCTAATGCAAATATTTAAGCACGCCAAGGACAGATTGTTTCACTGTTTTACTTACTTAAAAAAGAGTTAATACAACCATGTCATTCCACAGTTTTATGAATTTATTTGATTCAACACATGCAAATTGACTTCTTTTTTCAATTAATTGATTAATAAATTTCAAAAACATTGTTTAAGTAAACAATTGTCACCTTTATAAATGTTCCCAATTAAATGTTAACTAACTAGGACACAACATATAGATAATGAACTAAACAACCAAGTGTTTCAAACTTTATTTGTCCAGATAATTGGTATAAACCGATATTATAAGACTATAAATAAAGAAGCTATGAACATGGTCTTGTGATTAGTCAATTATTTTTAACATATAAACTTTAAAATCATTTTTGTTAAATAAATAAACCTTTAAAACACCGTTTTCTATTTAGTTTTTTAATAAAACAAACAGATTACACATAAAATAATAACATTTTAGGCAACAACTGGATAAATTAAGGAAAGAAATTGAATGAATGGGGTAGGGATAGAAAAAGATTGAAAAAGTGTGTGTGTGTGTGTGTGTGTGTGTGTGTGTGTGTGTGTGTGTTTTGGAGCTCATGAAACATGACAACTCCTAACATGACTGCTTGTCATAGTAAATCACAGAGGGATCCGATCATAAACATTGATGTTATTTTCTGACAATATGAGATGTCCCTAAAGCATTACTCATTCTTCTCTTGATTGCACTCAGATCAAACTACATTTTCTGGAAAAGGAACCTTACAACTATGTTGGCCAATGTATATAGTACAATACATAAAACCTCTTCATAGCTCTTTGAAATAGAAACATATTTTGTATTGTACATTTTGTTTTACAACATTTTAGGAATGAGAAAATACTGGTCAAACTGCAGTCTTCAATTTTCTCGAACAGATTCACCATTTTACACAAGTCAGGATTTTATATATATATATATATATATATATATATATATATATATATATATATATATATATATATATAAACCATATTCCAAGTTCCAGAATCGCATTTGTCAGGTCAGGTCACACAGTGATGTTGAACGAGAAGGCCTGGCTCTCAGTATCTACTCTAAATCATCCCAAAGATGTTCTATCAGGTTAAGGTCAGGACTCTGTGCAGTACAGTCAAGTTTATCCACACCAAAGTCTGTAATCCATTTCTTTATGGACCTTGCTTTGTGTACTTAACTGCTCTAGAGTCCAGTGATGGCCAGAGTTCAGACACTACTGTATTTGCATTGCAATTGGTGATGTATGGCTTGCTGCTGCTTGACCATGAAAACCCATTCCATGAAGCTCTCTGTGCACTGTCCTTTGCTAATTCTGTAGTAATTGACTGCAGAAAATTGTAGACCTCTTCACATTATGCCTGTCAGCATTCGCTGACCCTGCTCTGTCAGTTTGTGTGGTCTACAACTTCGTGGCTGAGTTGCTGTCGTTCCCAAACACTTCCATTTTCTTATAGTACAGCTGACAGTTGGCCGTGCAATATTTAGGAGCAAGGAAATTTCACGACTGGATTTGTTGCACCGGTGGCACCCTATTACAGTTCCACGCTGAGTTGCTGAAAGCGACCCATTCTTTCATAAATGTTTGTATAAACTGTCTGCATGTTTAGGTGCTTGAATTTATACACCTGTGGTCATGGAAGTAATTGGAACACCTGATTCTGATCGTTTGGATGGGTAAGCAAATACTTTTGGCAATAAAGTGTGTGTACTGTATATAACAGCAAATCATTATGGAACCATTAGAAACACAAGTCTGTGTTAAACAGGCTGTATTGTCACTGACCTCACATTATAGTTGAACATACAAACATTTGAAATCTTTGACCTGATGTTGCTGAACTACTTTTTCTATTCATTGACTCTGGGACTAGAATTTGAAAGCTTGTAAAGAAAAAAATACAATACATAAATATTATAAAGGCACACAATAAGTGATGTTCATGGTGATGAATGCTTTTCATAGCTTTCACATGATTCATTTATGTTAACTTTTCATTCAGCAATAGTCTGTGCACGAAAAGGCCACATAAAACCACATCATAGAACAGGCACCTATTGTAAATAGGCATAAACTACATTGTTTTGTTTTAAACCTGTTCAATTTTTTTTCTGTGTTATTTACTTATTTGTAACTTGAAACTTTACCTCTGGCCCTTGTCTCTCTGTATTTTTTCTGGGGTCAAAATAAATAAAATTTTGCCACTATTGAGAACAGCAAAAAAATATATATATAGGCAAACATGCTGGTTCTTATTACTGGCAGATTCATTAGGATCCCTAAAAAGTCAAATATTGAAAGGATTTTTACAAATATTCACACATTATTTTGAAAATAATGTTGTTCATGAATTTTGCATGACTTGTCTGTTTGTACAAATCATAAAAGAATGCCCCATGCTCTGTTGAGCTGCTGCATTTCAGAAAGGAGGAAGTGAAAGGTAAATAAATGACCGCACAATCCATCAGTTTCTCTTCAGTTGAGGTAAATATGTTTACAGAGATCTATTCCATGTCATCAGACATTATCCACTGGTCGGTGACAAAAAAACAAGACTTTTACTGAGACACATTTACAAATATGATTACATTCTATATCTTATTTGACTGGTCTTTTTCATTTCAATTCACTACAGACTCCACACAAAAAAGTTAAAATAAATAAATAAATAAAAAACGATCTAACTATTTAAAAAAAAAAAAGACTAATTAATGTAATTGATTAATCTAAAAATAAAAATATATATATTTCTATATAAACCTTTATGGAAATCAGTGGTGCTGATGTGATGTGTGAATATGACCATAAAAAATATATTTCTTAAAACCCAAAGTGTCATATGGCAAAATGATGCTTTTATAACCAAAACAGATGTAATCACTTTTTTTTAATGCGTATGTCAACATTTTTTTCAAATTAACAATAAGAAAGCAGTTGTTCTGAAGTGTTTTCAGTCTATAAATTGATAGTTTGGTTTGTCGTTTCTAACAGTAGGCCTATGTGCTTTAAATTCAGTCACGAAAGGAGTTCAAACGGATTTGGGTTTAAATTTATATTATCCAGCACAATGTGATTTCAAACAGCACAGAATGACAGCAAAGTTCCGCGTCTGGCAACCTCGGATTAAAGTACAGCTGCAATGGATGCTAAAAATAGACGGGCAAAAAAACCACCAGTCTACCGAGAGACAACCGCAGCTTCTTCTATTGTTACGTCCCAAATCGGGTCGGTAATAAACGCGCACTGCAGCTGTAGCTAATTAGGATCTATAGTTAATAAGAATCTATATATTTCGCATCACAGTTTTGTTAAATATTAAACAGCAGTCAGCGGTACAGAAAATCATAGTCCTGCTTTAGCACAGAGTCGGAGCGTCAGCGGCAGCGTTTTGACGCGTTATCGCTCAGTGTTCTGCTGAAATGCGTATAAATCAAGCCAGGGCGCAAAACAGCGATCAATAGGATGTGTGTGTGTGTGTGTGTGTGTGTGTGTGTGTGTGTGTGTGTGTGTGTGTGTCAATGCGAACCATAGTATATATACGAATGCGATGTTAGGAAGCAGTGATGCAGAGGATGTCAACCAAACCACAAGAACCGTTATCCTAGGTATTAATTGTCTGTATCGTATTGGTTGTCTAGAAAAACTAGTAAAATTGGCTATTATCTCGCTATTTGCACCTAAACCTAGCTCACTAATGGCAATAAGCCTTTCATGCATGAATTATAACAACTTGACAACTATGCATATGTAATTCTATTAATCTATTCTATCATAAAATAAACTTATATATGAACTTTTTTACGAAGTAAATAATTTACATATTGACTCTGCTGGACTGCACGCATTTGGGTATTTCAAAACATTGGCACATAGCTGCTCTTTATAATACCTTGTATAAAACAAAAAACATTAATAACTGAAGTTAAAGTATCATCGTTATTAAAAAAGAATAGAGGCTTTAAAAAGCACTAGAGAAAACTCATCCTCTACAAATGTTATGAAGAATCACTGCTGAAACAAATGATCATTAGCTAGGTCTTTAGCAAAGCAGTTCTTTTTTTCGTATTAGTGCAGGGAACCTTTTATTGAATTATTATGGATCAGTTAATGTTCTTTGTGGAAGGCCCTTTTCCAACTTACTCCATTATTGATAAGTATAAAGAAAGGAATCATTTTGTCATCACACAGACATACACTTAAGGTGCCACAAACAAATGAATAATTGTCTCAGTGAGTATTGAATCAAGAACACAGCCATGTTTAGCTTTTATTTGAGCATTTTACTAAAGAATGGTGTCCAGGATTTAACCTTTTAATATTGCATGCCTAAGTACTGTTGAGGTTTTGGATACTCTCCCACTGGCATTAAGAGCATCTTACGAATAAATTGTGGATAACAGACTACCAAAACTCGTAAAGCTCTAGGCTAAACTCTTGTTTAGACAGCTCAAATAACATCGCCATATAGGGGTATTGGTAGTTTACATGATGGTCCATAAGAATGAAAAGTTGAACTTTCTGGTTTTTAAGCTTTTCAGTTTGTACGGCACAGTTTAGGTACAGTAGGAGCCACACAGTCAAGCACCCACCTTACAGATTTGAAAGTGCTCGGCCACGAGGGTCTCCTGGATGTCCAGCTCTCGTGGAGTGGCTCCTGCAGTGGGAGTTCCAGCTGTGCTGCCGCACGATGGAGATCCGCCAGCACTGGCTGGAGACGACGTGGTCAGACCGTCCAACACCTTTCGGAACTTTTTCATGTTTTCAGTGTTTATGTCTGCGACTCGGGTAGCGGTTTTTTTCAGAGGGTTGTCGAAATTTAACCGCAGCGTCGATCAGCGCGGCATAGAGGAGTAACGCGCAGCACAACAAAGCTGATTCTGATTCAGAACAATGAGCCCTCCGCCTCCTGCTTTTAAAACATTTAAGTGCAATTCAAAAAGTCACTCAGACTCCTCATACTCTGAGCAAAGGTTCCCAAAATCGTCGACGGAAAAGGATACAAGCTCTTCAGACGCGTGGACCGCGGCTACACAACGCAAGAAACTTCATCTTACTCATGCACGGTGGCTACGGCATCCAACTACGAACAAGCATGGCTAGCACTTTAACCACACCGATCGTTGATTTCCCGGGATGTTCAGGCGAAGCTTTATTTACACTGCAAACTGAGTCCCACTGTTTTCGGTGAATCGGAGCTCACGCTATTTGGTGCCGTTTTGGTCGTGGAGACGCAGAACCGACGCTGCCTCCCTCACCCAGCCCCTGAACTCGCAAAGCCACTAGCAAAGTGTGGAAGACTCTCCAGCGGTGGCCTACGTGGTTTGGAAACGTTTTGTACGAACAGTCGAGGTCTCTCGCTCTCTTGTTCTCTCTTTCCTTCTCTCTCCCTGCTCTCGGGTTTGCGCCTTGCTAGTCGCTGTCCGCGGTGCTGTAACACAGCGCAAGGGTGTGAGACTGAAACAAGGCCCGCCTCCCGCACGCCGTCGCTGCCAATCAGCGGCGAGATACGTCTATAAAAGAACCGATGTAACGCGCCCAACCTTTGCGTCATTATGAGAAGAACGGTATGAACGCTAAGCGCTTACAGTTCACATCCATGATGCGTGGCACCAACGCACTGCATGTGTAAGCCCGCTACAGCATTAAACACACCATGTTTACGTGTATTTCAAAAAGAGTCTTCCAATGCTGTTAGTCTGCCTAAACTACATTTACATTTGGTCATTTATTGGACGCTTTTATCCAAAGCGACTTACAAGGTGAACACAGGGTTAATCACAACAACCCTGGAGCAATGAGGGTTAAAGGCCTTGCTCAAGGACCCACACTGGTAACTTCAGTGGACCTGGGATTTGAACCCCCAACCTTCAGATTGATAACCCAACACCCTAACCACTGAGCTACCGCGCCCTAAACTATAATACACAGGAATTTGTAGACATGCCAAAGTACACCCCCCTGTTTTTTTTTAGTGAGCATACCTTGCCAAACGAACGAACTAATACAACAATAATGAAAGTCATTAAAAGGTATAGATAGATGACTCTTTAAAATAAAATGTCATACAACACTAAGCAGTCATGCAAATAAAAAAAAAGTTTCCCCATAGAATAAGATGGCTGTTGCCAATGACAAACAAGCAAAATGATTAGTTCTCACCTTACTAATTGACAATGTGAAAGGTCATTGGGCAATTGGAACGGTCAAATAACCATTCACAAAAGCCTTAGCCATATGATTCATTCTAGGCATCAATATAAATGACCACGTCTTGTTTTTATGTACTGATTCATTTCTATTGAGTTTTGGACTCACAAACTAGAAATCTAACAAATAATTTCTATAAATACAAAAAAGTTTAGACTAGTTAAATAAACTATTTATTTGACTAGCCTTTGGTTATTTGGTTAATAAACTAATATGCGCCCGTAACCTGGCAGAAAATAAATCTTTTTCAATTCACACAGGAGTTGGACCTAGGATAGTATTATGACCTCATGATTGGTGCTCTGTGTGTGTGTGTGTGTGTGTCTGTCTTTGACCCACTCATGCTGAGCTTTAATGATGTGGATTGCATAAGAGATTACATCATTGGCTTCCTTTTCCATCGGCATGCATCACGTACAGCAGATTCAGAGGAGTTTGGCAGTACTGTTCTCAGTGCATCTAATTCAAGAAGCAACAAAGAACAATATTTTGAGTAATATCTCTATAGATTATAACCATAACATGAATATGATTAAAATTAATTAATCTGAGTGCAATATTTAGTTTTATTACCAACTGAAGCTGGCTTCAATTGTCTTGTAAACTAGATCTAAATTTGCCTTGCTGCCTTAGAATTACCACCTTTGTTTCTCAAAGTACAACCAAATGTACTCAGTTTAGTAGAGTACGTTAGAAAATAGCTATCTTCATGTAATTCACTGCGGTCTATGATTTCCTCAAATTACATCAAGTCATTATAACAATTCTGATAAATACAACATAAGCATTTATTTTATTTAAAGACCATCGCCATGGCTAAAATCAAACTCAACACACTCCATAGTGAAATTGATTTTCAAATCCTTTATCTCAAAATAGGTTTTCCTGATAAAATACTCTGCCTCTGTTAAATAAAGATAAGATTACATTATCCAGCTTCATACACCGATCAATTTATATCATGATTATGGAATGCACTGACCATGTTTATTACTATACATTATTCATTCATTCATTCATTATCTTCCGCTTTATCCTATATTAGGGTCGCGGTGGGGTTCCCCATGCCCATTCATGGGAAAACGTTTCGGGCGCTGGGCAGATACACCCTGGACAGGGCGCCAATCTATCGCTGGGCACACACTCACTCACACAGACATGCACGCATTCACACTCTATATGGGGCAATTTGGAGAACTCAATTGACTTGAACCATGTTTTTGGACTGTGGGAGGAAACCAGAGAACCCGGAGGGAACCCACGCGGACACGGGGAAAACATGGAAACTCCACCCAGATGGGGATTCGAACCGGGAATCCCTAGCACTGAGAGGTGAACGTGCTAACCACTAAGCCACCGTGCCGCCTACTATATATCAAATTCCAGTATGTTCAACCATGGTTGAGGAGTATGTTCACCAACTTACTAATGTATGCACATGTGTGTGTGTGTGTGTGCGTTTGTCTATGTGGAGAGAGAGAGAGAGAGAGAGAGAGAGAGAGAGAGAGAACTCTCTTTGGTTTTGGTAATACCTATGCTTAGGCACTTTGCTTTCAAGGCAGGGAAAAGGATTATCAGCCTACTAAGTCTTGGTCAACTCAAACTTCCATAAACATCTTAGTGGCTTTATTTCGCCCTGCATCCTAAATACCAATCTTACTACTATCATCATTGCTAAATGAAAGAAATTTCTCCTTCACATTGCTATTTGGATGTATTATGGGATAAATCCCTTGTTGAAAGGATTTGAGGGGAATGAAAAAGAAACATAATCCTCTTCATCACTCCCATGGGGCAAATAGCAACCAAGATAATCTAGCTGCCAAGACAACACTGCGGGAGAAAGCATGCTAATCTCCTTGCTCGAACCTGCAGACAAGGATTAAGAAGCTCAAGCATGTAAGGTGTTCCCAGTATGAAATGAAATTAGGGAGCTGTAAATGTGTCTTGCTTACGACTTAGAAATTTAAAACTGATTTAAGTTGGTGAAGTATTTTCTCCTAAATTATGCAATTAAAATGATTAACTTTAGAAATGTATTTTGTCACATAAACACAACCACTAACAATCAAATATGATGGAACGAATAGGTTTATTTTATATTTCTAGCTCTGTATTTTGTTTATAGCCAGTTAAAAGGACAAAAATACATGGTCGGACCATTAGAAATTAAAACTTTTTCATTTTCAAAAAAGAAATGGTACATTGTTGTAAATCTGCCTTATTATTCTGCCTTATACTTTTTAAACTAAGATTTTGAATTTAATGTCCGCAGCATTTTCAAAATGTGGACAGGTTCATGTTCACCACATACAGACAGGACTACAAACTTGTGGTTCTTATATTGTGGCTGGTCAATGTATGTGTGTGTTTTTTATTCTGTTTATAGGATTAAGTATTATAATTAAAACAAAACTATTAATCCATGACCTGCCCCAGGATTTCTGTAAAGATTCAAATCAATATATACAGTAGATAAGCAAATGAGAGAATATTGATAAAAAGGAAAAAAAAAGCTTGACGTGCTCATGGCTCAATATTTTTTGTTCACCACTGGCTTCCCATGGTAGATGCTGTTCTAGTGGACGTGACAATACGGTTTTGACTTCCAAGCTACAATAGTGACTGTAACTGGGGAGCATATGAGGCGCTGGTGGATATTGTGGCGCAGCAAGCCTGTTGGCCTGATAAGAAAGCAGTGGTGCGTCTGTGTCTGGCTCTTTTCCGCTGGATGTACAATTAGGCCTTCCCCCTGTGTGTAGAGTTGATCTGGCCGAACTGAAAGTTGCGCTGAGAGACTGGTTAAGACAAAACACGACTGAATCCGTGCCGAGGCAGAATTTGGCCCCAAATATCTCTAAATTTTGTGAAAAGGCTTAAAAATGAAGACACCTGCTGCCACACATCAGTTAATTAACTGCAAAGGTCTTTAAATGGTCTCTGTCTGGTTAGTAGTTCCGTACAAATTCCTGAGAAAGACTGCTGATTGACAGCTGTCCAAAAGACGACCAATGACACCTTGCACAAGGAGGGCAAGACACAAAATGTCATTGCTAAAGAGGCTGGCTGTTTACAAAGCTTTGTGTCCAAGCACATTAATTGGGAAGCAAAGGAAAGGAAAAGATGTAGTCAAAGAGGAATGAAGAGGAATGTGAAACAAAATGTGGGAGAGATTCCCAAAGAGTGGAGTGTAGCTGGAGTTAGTGCTTCCGTCTTACACAGACGTATGCAAGACATGGGTTTCAGCTGTCACATTCTTGTGTCAAGCCACTCTTGAAAAAGAGATAGCATCAGAAGCATCTTGCCTGGGCTAAAGTCAAAAAGGACTGGACTGTTGCTGAGTTACGTTACGTAAAGTTACTTTCTCTGATAAAGGTAAATAAACAAAAAATAAAGTTTCTACTGTCTGTGATGGTTTGGGGTGCCATGTCATCTGCTGGTTTTGGTCTATTGTGTTCTTTGAGGTAGATAGATGGATGGATGGATGGATGGATGGATGGATAAAACATATTTATATTTTTAACATCATGCTAATGAAATCAAAAGACTACACTACACCTGTTTTGTTCATTTATATTTTTAATTAAAAACATCTTTGTAAAAGCCTTCAATTTTTGTAGGAAATTAAATGGCACCCATTATAGCTTACAGATTGCAAGCTGATTAAGTGCATCATCTATTGTTTAATTAACTATATTGGCCCATGAGTCATCTGGCAACATTTTAAAGACCTGCTGTTAAAGTTTCTCTTTAACAAGCAATACTAAGTCC
>JAFMOD010000869.1:45437-56867 GCA_019802435.1 Corydoras maculifer | reverse complement strand
TGTGTGTGTGTGTGTGTGTTAAATAAGAGAAACCAAAAGGGAAACTGGTGAGTGAGGGGGCCAGAGGGAGGTAGGATGCTCAAGTTAATTAGGCTAATAGAGGTGGTGTTCTGAGGGTTCTTTAGTTCCCTCCTGCAGGCTCACTGGTGTGCCAGTGCTTTAAAAACAGCAGACCTCCTAGAGGAGCCAACTCCCAGGTGAACATAGACTCAACTCAGAGTGACGTCAGTACAGCAAGCATATCATTGCTCTTTAAGTGAGCAGGAGAGTAAAAATTTCAGATGACCGATGTCAAATGTAATATAGCTTAATACTTTTTGCTGACACAAAGTATTGATTTAGAGTAGTGTTATCCTATAGTAGTATAGAAGCAGCAATAAAATCATTATTCACATGAATTATTACAGTCATATGGGTAATTCTTTCATCAAGTTGACATGTAAGGAATGCAACACACTGTATTGATGAGCCTAGCCCATCAATTACCAACATTTTATGGAATAGTTTTATTTTTTTGTAACAAAAGTTTCATTTCATAATTCCTAAACTGTGGATAATTTTAATAATCAATTAATCTAACAGCGTTCAACTATACAGACAACTTATGAAACCATTTTTAAAAACCATCAATTCCCTTTCCTTTGTATTCCATAGCTGTTCCAAATTCTTCACAGAGCAGTATAAATTTGTTTCATCAGCAAATAATACTATTTTTTAACAGTGTAGTCTTTACATGAATAATTTTTACACAATGTAAACAATATAGGTCCCAACACTGAACCCTGTGGAACTCCACAAGTAATCTTTTGGATTTGTTATTCTCTATTTGTACATATTGAACTCTATCATCAAGGTAACTCTTCAGCCATGACTATGCAATTAATTTTTAATATTAATATTAAATATTATATTTAAAAAAATATGAATAAATTGCCCATTTTCTACAAAATTTTATAATACACAAGTAGAACTAATTTAGAATAAAGTAATTTAACATGATATACGGGTTTTTAAAACATTTTTGCTTATTTCAACTATGACTTGGTATAGGCAAAAATTTTGTTTAATGCTGTTTTACTTTTAAAATCGTCTTACACATGTAACAATGTCATTTACAATTCTTTACCCTGTTTACCAAACTAGCAACTGGCTGCAAAAAGAGAACCTGAAATAAGTGAGGTGTTAGTTTGCATGCTCTGAAAAATACATAATACAACTGTTTTCATGAGGATTCACTGTGAATAGAAAGCTATTTGGACAAAATGTTAAAATACTTAACAAACCAAGACATTTTCCTTATAACTGGTGTGTTTTAGTAGTCAGAAATAAATTGCTAATAACATTTTGCAATTTCAAAGCAAAATAAATATAACAATACAAAAAACACAAAGGTTGGTAAAGCTATAATAGAATACTCCTTTTACAGTTTCAAATGCTGGTTAGGTGATACAAACTGCACTATATGGCAAAACATGAACATTTGCTGGACATCATGTGCATTTACATTTTCATTACCTTTTTTAATTAAAACTGGTTTAAAAAAAAAACCAAGTTTGTTTTATCAAAGTGTTAGAAAACGTCCTGGATCATGAAACTAGGAATTTTCTTTACATCATTCCATTAAACATACGGTTCAAATCCAAACTCGAAAGCATAATGTCTGCATATTTTTGGCCCCAGAGTATATTTTTCAGACCATATATTTAGCATAGATTTCCTTGCTCCATCTCTTCAGATGCAGGCCAGTAACCGCACTGCCTCGTTTTGGTTGATGTGTCACAGCCGAAAGCGCTCATTTGTGAGAGTGGTTATTTGTGAGAGCTGAATCATTCTGCTGCAAGTTGGCCCACACAAGCCTGTTTCCTCAGAGTCAACATGCCTTCCAGTGAGATCAGTAAACACCAAGGATTTGGGTTTGTTTCAAGAAGATAGTTCAGAATTTGAAAATTGGCTTCTGGTTTGAGATATGCATAGAGTGCTTTGTTCGCTTTCGAAGAAAGTTTACTACACTGCCATAAATAAAAGTACAATAGGAGTACATTTTTGTACATGGTTCAATCTATACCACAATGTAACCTTTATGGATATTGAACCAAAAAAGTACCTTTGTATATTTAAGGACTTATATGGTACATACATGTCCCCAAGCAGTAAATAAATATAGTTTAGAGAGCATCATTTCAGTGGAGCATTGTTCTCCTAGGTACAAATATATAATTTCTGTTCTAATAGTGTAATGATGTATCACTACATCCAGATTTAATTATTTAGTGCATGCTATAGACTTCAGAGTCAGCTAAAAGGTGGACATAAGAATTTATTTTTGCCTTATTGATATTTAACCAAAAGAATAGCACAAGATCGAAAATCTGAAGCATATGAGGCCTTTTTAAAATCAAGGAGGCATGTTTTTTCCCCCTTGTGGTAAAAAGGCATGACTTGGAAATAACATAAGGCCTTAAAAGTGAAAAAAGAGAAAGGTAATAAAAGGTAAAAATATGAATAATGTTGTCTAAAAATAAAGGGAAAATTCAAGAAACATTAATGAATATCTTCGGAGAAATGGTATTAGTCAGGAAGTCAGGGATAACTTGCTCAAATGTGTTGAACAAAACCAGTTTAGACCTCTCCAAGAAGACTTTCAAAGTGACTGATAGCAGAGAGGCTTTAAAAATGAATACATCTAATGACATTTTTAAATGAGATAATGTTAATATATGATCCTTCATTGTTAAAAAGTTGCCACATTCTACAGAGCAGTAGTGTATAGATGTATAGAACAAAAATGCGTCTGCATACCTTTCATATATCCTGTACATTAAAAACTCATTTCAATTAAGCTTTATTCAACAGCTCTTTATTGCAGAATCTTATGCTCGGTCTAGAGTATTTGCTAGACAGAAAGTAAATAAACAATGTAACACCATTATGCTCTTTAAATACTTAAAAAAGAGCTTGATCAAAATTGAAAGGACATTACTTGTAAGACCAATAATAATAATCATAATATTATGTATTATGTAAGGGTCTAATAAACTGCTGATACCTTAACACATGTTGCTGAGCGCAAATTTATCCTGCCTGAAATGTCAAATCAAATCAACAGCCTCAGGATCCTCCCTCAGGCATTGTGGTAGGTCAGCGTGTTCCAGACCCTCATGCAGAAACAATCATCCTCTGCTGTTTGTCCAAGAGAGTGGGCCAGGCATGTAAAATAATATGTCTGTAAAGCAAAGCCACAATCCCCTTCTAGTATGGCACTAAAGTAACTGGGCATCCAGATGGTGACAAAACAAAATGAAAAACAGTCTTCAGGAGTCCTGCTCAACAGATTAACACTGTACCTGTCTATTGTGGTGTGACCTTCAACACAATGCTTCACACAGTGAGCATCATTGGTTCAACAGACTGTGGTCTTGTAATTAAGAATTAAAGGAATACTCAACAGTTTTTCCATCTCATTTCATCCCGTCTCATGTGAGCAGATCTGATAGAAAGTTAAATTGTCTTACTTTTTTTCCTTTACTGAACAAGAACAGAAAGCCTGTTTATTTTATTTTAGGTTTACAGCAGAATTGAGGCAATTATAGACATAAATAGCTTTGAAAGAATTGGATTTACCCTCTCAGGTGGAACTGAGCTAATACAAGTAAACATCTGAAAAATGTTTGTTGGTTATGTACACATTAAAACAATTAGTGCTTAAATTCTACATTATATTGTGGTGTAAAATATGAATTATATGTATGTTAGTAACTGGCTCCTGATTGAGTTCCTTTACAATTTTCCAAATCTATTACCAAGAGACCATCACTAATAATATATTATAATAATAATTTCAAATTCAAGTACTTTTTATTTATATAATGAGAGATCATTCTTTCTGTAAGAGTAATGTGGTGATACATTATTATACCGTCATCTGAAAAGTGTTTACTTCTAAAACAAAGGCTTAACTGAAAAGACATTTCAATGTTTCTCAATTGCTTCACTTAATAGTTTAAAAGTTGAACCTTTTTTCAAAATAATTTTTCATTGCAAGTTTCTACTGTAAAGTTACAGGCTTTCTATTTTTGTTTATGAATATTTAAGATTCTGCATTGTAAATACTCAGCTGTTACAGATTGTACAAACAAATATAATGTTTAATACTATAGTATTTGTAAGCAGATTGTAAACAGAATGTTTTGGTTAATCAGTAGTACATGTCCTGAAAGAGGTTTTGACCCATCTCGATGTACGCCTCTTTCTCCTGGGAGGTCATTTGCTCCACCAATTCTGGCCTCTGGCACACCTCCCTGTAAGAAAATGGTTTACCTGACACCATTACCACAGAATCATCTCCCACCTCCTCGAACTCGTCATCGTCCTCATCATCATCCAGTCTAATTGACTTGGAGATGGCAGCAGCTGGAACAGGAACGTCCTCATCTGATTCACTGGTGTCACTGCCCGAGTCGCTGGCGTTGGCTGGCTGGATACTGGGCTTATGAACGACTCCACCAACTGATGTTGCCCTTGTCTTTGGCTCATGGATAAGCAGTGCACGCATTACTTCCTCATTCACATCCTGTGCTGGACCTCGCCCAGCCATACCATCCTGGTTTAACATGGCGTCCTGAGCAGCTGCAGTGGCAAAATGGAGAACAAATGCATCTTGTTATATAGCTAAAAGATACCAGATTTATAACCGAATAGGACTATGCTAAAAATTTGAAGCATATTTTTGTTTTTTTTATATTAAAAATGTCAATTATTTTTAATACTGAATTAAGTTAATTATATATTTTAATAAGCAATACCAACATGCAATCAGTTAAGTGTTAAAAATGAAGACATTTTTACTTATATGCTAGAATACAACCAGAATACTAAATGTCACTACTAGAACACCAAAGTGTCCAAAGAGCCACAATTGCTGTCAGCATTTGGTTTAAACTTTTCTTCGTAAATTAAAAAAAACAACAAAATATCCAATGTTTCATGATATTGACTAGACTGATAATCTCAAATCATTATAATTCAGATAACTTGTGTCTTTATTAATGCACGAGATGTTCAACAATATACTTGTATGTTGTAACATTTTAATCAGAGCTGCAGCACTGGAGTGATGAAGTCAAATTTATTTAAGAATGAAGTCAATTTTGTTTAAGTTTAAGTAAACTACACAGTTTTGTCTTGTGCTTTTTGATAGTAAAATAACCAATACATATCTTAATGGAATTTTAAAAAAAATTTAAAAAAAAAAAACACTCATTCAGTTGATAAAACAAGCAATGCAAAATACTGAGGTGGTACTGACTGGTCTTGAGGGTATCCATGTCACTGTAGGCACCCTGAACTGTACTTTCAGTCAGCCATACTGGTCTGTCTTTGGGGGCTTTGGTCTCGGCTGCTTGATCCTGTTGAGCATCCTGCTCCTCCATGTTAATAACCACATTTTGAGTGTACAAATCTGCATATAATGAGCTTCTTGTCTTCCAGACATCTCGACCTGGAGCTGTGGCTCCTGCTGAACCTCCAGAATGAGCCACTCGATCCCGACTGTGGAGGAAGATGGAGAAAACGTTGAGAGTGAAAAATGACAGGAAGGACAAAAAGAAACTTTAAATCATGAATACAATTAAGTTTGTTCTGTACACACAAGTGAAGTGTGAAGACTTTCAAAACAAGTGATGTAAAACATCTGAGATGAACTGAAAAGTTGACTTCATAAACAAACACAAAAAAAAAAAAAAAACCTTATTCAAGATTAACAAACTTTTTGCATAGTTAGGCAAAAAGTATGAAAGGCTGTGCTTATTGATGATCATGGTCTTATAATGGCTTATCCAACTACCTTAATGGTCAGAAAATCAGACAATACTTCATTTAATCTCTTATGACCCTTAAAAGCAACCAGTCAAGCCATAGGAAATGAAAATGCCCGACGATTACCTCTGTATCAGGGCTGGGATTTCTGTAGGCTCTGGCTCCAAAAGCTCATGTGACAGGTTGATATCTTCAGTCTCTCGTAACAACACATAAATGGGTTCGATCTGCTCGTTGAAGCGAGCAACTAAAGTCCGGGCATCCTTCTTTGGCACAGCTGACTCATCCTCCTCCACCTCTGTTTGGCAGAATGTACAGCGGAATGTCCCTAATTGTAGAACATAAACATACATACTTCAATTAAACTATGCATAATCATTGATTCTGCATTTAAATGGCCTCAGTCAGTTATCATTTAGATGAAAAAAGCATTAGAACATAAATAAATAAATTAGCATTTACACTCAAATTTAATTCACTTTGAATCATCTACTTCTTTAAAAAAATAAATAAAATAATACAAATAATAAGAAAAGACTTCATATGCTTATACATACGATTTTACATAATTATATAATAGGTACATATAACCAGTGAAGTTGCATAAGTTTAGAAAGATGATCATGGGTTTCTAAGTTAACATACAGTACGAGAGTTTTTGGACCCACCACCTTCTTGGTCCATTGTCCATTTTCTCCATAAACTTTTATTTTTGTTAGTCCCGTTTTCCATTATTCATGACAATCATAGAATGAGTATAATTTGGGTGGTGGTTTATTGTAAGTTCTGCAGTCACACTGATGATTTTTGTGATGTTTCTGGTTCAAGTAATTTATTTATATAGCACTTTTACAATAGAACATTATCATAAAGCTGCTTTACAGTGTTACAAGACCCTCAAAGTGCACGCCGAGACAACAGTGGCAAGAAAAAAACTCCCCGTTGTGTTGTTATTTTAAGGAAGAAACCTCGGGGGACCAAGGCTCAGTGGGGAGCTCATCCTCCTTGAGTGGCCAGGCAGCATCAACAGTGTAGGGGACAGCAAAGCACAGATTGTATAGTGATCAGGTGTCTGCATTTAACAATTGAAAAACTAGATAAGTCCATTGAGGATGTCCTGCAGGTCATAGACAACTCTTCTTTTCCCATCCTCTAGCAATCATCTTCATTTTCTAGTACAGTTTTTTTTCTCCCTTTACTAGCCTTGCACAATTTAGTGTTTTTTTTATATAATATGACTGCTACAAAAAATCTCTGGCAAAATTTTTTAAACCAATACACTGAAAAACATTTGAAAAAAAAATCAATAGCTAAATTTTTGATCAATAGCTAAACATTCTAGCTTTAGAAAAACAATTTTAAAACTGCTTAATTTATTTATATTTTCCAAATGAGTAAAAATTTTAAAGTAACACAATATCACACTAAGAATTTCATTATGTTTTTTCGGCGCTTTATAAAGGCCTGAACTCTCTGCAACACGAACCTTTAATATTACCTTTCAATCCGATATTCTACATGATGTTGGCACCAGCTTTCTCAAATAGAACTTGACAGATCAGCTTTGCAGGATGGAGTCCTGGCATGAAGCATTATGTTCAATTTTCGCAGCAACTATAAAAACTAAAACCAGCCTGTTTGCTGGTCACATCATTGAATTACAATTTCCCTTGCAGACGAATACTTTAATACTGTTTGTGGCTAACTGGCTTAACGTACACATTTAGTATTGACTGTGGAATATCACTTTACCTGCAACACATAAAAATAAACGTTTACTTCAAGCGGTCATCTTCATGTTCCATTTGGGTAACAAAAGGTTTTAACATAATGATTTGCTGATGCAAATTCATGAACAAACAGGAAATTATTATCTGCAACCAATAAAAAGGTCTTCTTATTTTTATCCTTCTGTGAGCTTGTTTTCTTCTTCAAGGTTTCAGAACAAGTTTTTTGTTTATATATTCAGTTGAATAAAAAAAATGCAACACAAAAAGAAACCAATATGAGACACAAAAAAACTAAATGCTGAATAAACACATACAATAAAGCAAAGAAGCTTTCTTTAAAGCAATGAAGGATACTGGTAAAGGAAGCCATTTTACTTAGACTAAAGCCACTTAAAGCTAATTACAACCATTATTTTAAAAGAATCATTATTGCAAAATCATACACGAAATAAAAAACTGATTTCATAGTAAAAAAAACTGTTTTGTGGTAAGGTAATCTAATTTAAATGAAAAATAAAATGAATATTAAAATTATATAACTGCACCAGAATTTCCAACAGCTTACTGGTTCTATTATTTGACTGTTTATAAAAAAAAATAGATTGTTTTTTAAGCACCATAACAATGAACATTTAATTCCTGTGACCGTGCAAGTAACAGGAATGTACAACCAGTTCAAAACTTTATGAAATACATTTTACATCGATCATAGCTCAGTATTCCAAAGCAAAGTGGAACATTAAACTAAACCAAAGCACCAATAGTTAAAAAAGTGCAGTGAGTCAGAAACCCAGAGGAAACTGAGCAAATACTCTGCAGTGATTGTAAATGATTAGTGTAGATCGATCGTATTATATTAAATCAGAAAATACAGAGTGTAATCCAGCACAGTGGCAAAATACTCTGTACCGTATCTCACATGCATGTCCTATTGTTTTTCAGTAGTGAACAAAAACCTTGCATCATAACATAAAGTACATTGTACATAAGTACATAATGAAATTAAAAGTAGTTTTTATGAGTGTGTACTACTGGATTCTCGTTCTCTCTTTGGTGGAGAGCATCGCCTAATTTTAAAGGCTTTTAAATTTGAATGGTCAAATCAATTTTTTTTACTCTTGTGCTCTATTAACCATTTTAGTGGAGATTTTGTGTCGTGATAGTTTCTGTTCAAACAGAGCAGTACAATACCACATCCAATACAATTATCCCTGCTATAAAAGTTGTATGGCAAATGTCTAGTAATCATAGTTGAGGAATTGCTTGTATTGTAAGCGTCCTGTTTACTCCATTAATAGTAACATTTTCAGATCGTTTAGTCTTGTTAATGAAATACTTTCATATGAATAAATTTCATGGGGAATAATGGTTTTGTAAACTTGGGTAAATTAAAATTTATCACAAAAATTACACAAGTGTTTCAGTGTAGATAAAGACACCCATGTTTAGATCCCTAATTATATTTTTCAGTTGCATTTGACCCAAATTAGTTTTTATTTAAGTATTTTGGTAATGATTCAGATGAAGTTTTCAAATTACATTACGTAAATAAGATTTTATTGAATTAAGTTTTATGTACTTGTGTTACGTTCATGTTGTAATTAAAGCCAACGTTTAAAATATTACATCTCATATGGTAATCAGAAAGAGCTTCAGGTTACTTGAGATACAAGCTCAGAGTGGGACTCATGCCATTTCCAAAACCCACTCAGTCTAAAAACATTCTATTATTAGCAGAAGCTTCAATATATTTTAAATGTTGACTAACTTGGGTGGGAGAACACAAAAGTCGCACCCAATTAAATATTTGGGCTTTTTCCAAATAAATAATTGATTCTACTTGGGTTAAATTAATTTTTACTTGATTTGTTACACTTGTCTGTATGTTGTAGCCAATACACAACCCACAGTCGAAACTCACTGTAAGTGGCTAAACATGCAAGGAACATTCAAACATTCAAGAAAAACAACTACCAATTCTTATAGAATGCAGCAAACAACACATCTAAAAAATCATTACGAAAATTCTTCTTTTTGTTCCCTTTTTTAATAAACTGGTTCTTGGCACAAGGAAAGTACTAAATGGTATAGCCACCAACATTATATGATATTTCAGCTGAACATTTTTGTGTCATGTGTTTTAATATTATATTGCCAACTATAGATGAAAGAGGAATTGTTATACATTTGTTTATTTGGCTTTACACATCAAAAATATGTATTTTACAAATATGTAAAGGAAATGCTATGAAAACCTGTAAACTTGCATTTAAGCTTGGCTCTAATGGGTCATGCTAATGAGTTTTAGGCGGACTATTAGAATAGACTTTCTGGATCTGGGCTTGGTGCTAAAAAATCTGAAAGTGTGTGACAAAAGCTCTTGCGATTCATCTACTTCAGATTAAAACTCTAAATCTAAATATTTTTATAAAATTTTTAAAGCACTGTAAGTCCAGACCAACAGTGCTAAAATGGGTTAATAATTAATAGGCTTAAAATGTTAATGTGACAAAGTTTTCTAATAAAAGAATAACAGAAAAGGTCAACATAAAAGTGCCTCATTATCTCAGTTTCACGGAGGCCAAAGAAAAGCATATGCTTTTTCATCGTATGGTTAGACGCACTTAATCTTTTTACAACATAGTAGCGCACTTTTATCCAGAGGACATGCTTTTGTTTACATGACCCCATTTTCAAATAGATATGATGATACAAGCATGAAGTAATTCTATTGTAAGTCATATCCCCTACTTGTAAAGCTCTTAAAATAAGGGTATGTATGCATGCTACACAATGTAATTTTTTTAGACATGTACTACTGTTTTAGTAATAATATTTTGATTATTAGTAGTAGTATTAGTATTTTATTTTAATTATTATTAGTGAGTTGGGTATGACACTAAAACATGCCAATATATATAAAAAAATTTTAAAGTATTTTTGTAGTTGGTGACATATACCGTTCTTTTTGTAACGGTGTCTTTGCTGAAGTGACAGGTAAAAGTACACCCTGGGAACTACTGGGATGAACATTTTTAAGGGTGGTGTAATAAAAGCGTTGAAAGCACTAGTGGGGTAGTGTACTCTCTAGCACAAATAAAGACTAAATGTGTCATGTTTGGCGGTCACTCATAAGATGTCATTTAAATTTACGGCACCATTCTAAATGTTTTAATGACAGCGATTTCAGATTTAGCAAAATGATTAAACAAAAAAAAAAAAAAAAAAAAAAAAAAAAAAAAAAAAAAAAAAAAAAAAAAAAAAAAAAAAAACTGTGAAAGCCCCCTTCCCATGATGCTGAATTCTTTAATAATGGTAGCACAGCAATGCAATATGATCAAATAAGGGAATGTCATGTTAAATTAATGTCAGCATTATTCATTTTATGAATTCATTCCCAACCTTTATTCTTTCATAATCTCCATCAAAAACAAGATACATCACCATTAGTCTGTACCCAACCTATGCATCAAAATTTGCCAGGAACTGTCATTTTCTGCTTTTTCTATTACAAATCAATTGTGCATAACTGTCCACTTTTACAACACAAATAATTTTCTGTTCATGTGATAAATAATTTGTCTTCAGGACAGTTCTCTTGAAACACATAATGAGGTTATTTGTTATCATATTACAATGAGGTGTGTGTAGATACATACATATATATATATATATATATATATATATATATATATATATATATATATATATATATATATATATATATATATATATATATATATATATATATATATATATATATATATATATATATATATATATACACAGTGGGTTGCAAAAGTATTCATACCCCTTGAACTTTTCCATATTTTGTCACATTACAACCACAAACATAAATATATTTCACTGGAATTTAATGTGAAAG
>JAFMOD010000869.1:0-29440 GCA_019802435.1 Corydoras maculifer | reverse complement strand
CTGGGTGGAGTATCCTTGTTCTCCCCGTGTCAGCGTGGGTTTCCTCCGCCCGTGATAACCCTATTCGACCTAATCATTCTTTATTTGCCAATGCATTAATTGCTTTTCTTATATTCTTTATAACAGAAGTTTATTATGGATTAAAGATTCATTTGGATTATACTGTATATCATCATGTGTTCTCTTTATGTGCAGGTCCTGTGTATGTGAATAGCCATCAGTATAAGCTGTTGGGTGTGGATGTAAGGAAAGAGAAGGAGGTGGAAGAAGCAATGAGTTTGGCAGGATTTCACTGGAACAGCCCTACTCTCATTCTCTCTGAGGTTGTGCTCACTTATATGGAGACACAGTGGTAAGATCATGCTAGTTTTTGTTCTTTTTCTTAACTTTCACAAAATTCCTCATTTTTTGAGAGTGGTTATAAGTAAGCATACTAAAGTAAATAGATCACTAAAAATAATTAATTCATGCATTAATTTTCTAAGCTACTTGTCTTGTGCTGGAGACTGGTCCTTCAGATTTTGACACTCAGAATCTCAAGGCCAAATTGCAGGCACAGGTCATTGCAGGACAGCATTTAAAGTCATTTTTGATTGGATTTGGCTAAACTTAATCTGGCATGTCCCACCAACCATGTAAAAAATATAAAACTTTGTAGTAACAGCAACATTTCATGATACTTATTTATAATTTTTTGTTGCCTTAAATTGCAGGTCAGACGCTGTTATTGGTTGGGCTACAAAGACCCTTAAAGATGCTTTGTTTGTGATGTATGAACAGATCCACCCAGATGACCCATTTGGCAGGGTTATGCAGAATCACTTTCTAAAGCTTAACTCCAAAATACATGCACTCTGCAAGTACCCTACCACTTCAGCCCAGGTTGAAAGGTTCTTGCAAAAGGTTCTTGAATTACGTTTTTCACGTCTTTCTTGTTTTTAGATTCTTAAAATAATAAAAAATTTGTGAAACCAAAGTTATTGGAGATTCAGTCAAATATTTAACACAGATTAAATTTGAACAAAAAAAAATCATGAATTTTCAAAGCTGTTTGGCCTGAAAATTTAGTGGATTGTTTTTTCATCCACCACAATCTCATCACAGGGTTGGGAGAGATGTGTGTGTATGGACATGAACCTCTTCTACTTCCATCTCCTAACAGAGGATGAGAGGCACAGGGTGGAGACATTGGAGCCTTTTGATGAATTTGAGGTAAACATCTCTGTTTTTGTACAAACCTTCAAATTTAGTCTTAACTATCTTTAGTAGAATAAAAAACAAAATACATGAATAATGTTTGATATATATGAGCCATTCTGCCATACACCTCTGATTTGAAATAGGAATGGCATCAGAAGTGTTCTCACTATTTCATCCTCACTGCTTCCAAAGGATCTTTAACCACTCAAGCACTCCTCAGATCTCCAATAGGTAAGAACGGTGTTCGGTAACCATAAATAAAATCAGGTTTGTTAAGCATTATACATTTACCGTAGTCTTCAGAGCTCTGAATCATAAATAGTTTCATGATCCAGTTTAGATCATACATTAATATTTGCATGGTGTATGTCCGAGCCCTTATTTGTGTTAATTTTCACATGTTATAAAATGATTTGGAATTTTAAAGTCATATGGGCTTTTATACCAATTTTTATTATTGTCAAAATTATAGCTAATACCTGAAGCATATCAGCCAGCATATTTCTAATTATATTTTGATGTATTAATCAAATGGTTGAATAGGTTGCTAGTAAATTTAGCCAAGTACTGAAATGATGTTAAATATCAGCTTCTGTTTTAATTTTTTTTACTGTTTCTTGGTGAGTGGAAAACGGCTCTCTTTATGTATTCCTTTTAGAGACTCCCCTTTCTCCGAGAAAGCCTGATGTGAGCATTGTCTCTTTGGCAGTAAAATTGATAACTGACGCGCCATATGTAGAAGCTGTAGGAATGGCCTCCTCTGTACTGGAACCGGGACTGGTTCTCCTTTCAGGAGGATGTGGAAGACAAGGCCGAAACACAAAAGCCACAGTTTTGATAAGAGAGCAGGGATTCTGGAGACATGCTACGGTAACACAAGAGGGAGAGAAATGTATGTTTACCATTTCCATAAAAATATTCTGATTGTACTTACAAAAAGTTGAGTGTTCGATTCTGCCACATAACTATAATTATGTTAATGCTATTTAGTTAAAGTCTTAATATAAAAGATGCAAGTAACCTTGCTCAATGGCCCACATTGGTAACGGTGGTGTTAGAACTAACAACTTTTAGCTTGATCGCCCAACACCCTAATCACTTAGCTCCCATGACCTTGCTCATGTGTTTGTACTTATGTAATATAATACCACATTACTCCATAATTAAGGCTATTCTGCTACAGTTATTTGTTTTGTGTTACAGAAATCCACTGAATCAGTTTTAAGTTACAGGTTAGATTATAATGTATAACGTCCGCCTTAGACACTGGGGATCGAGGTTCAATTCTCAAGAATGTAAGGAACTCCCCAAAGTCCCCAAAGATGATAAGATGAAATTATTTCTTACAATGTAAGAATGCATATTGTTGCTGATGCCGTAAAGTGTCTACTTTTTAGTAATTCATAAACAGCACGTGATTATTTTGTATCAATTTTCTAAATAATTTCATCTCAGCTTTGTCCTGGTGGCCCTTTTATATAACCTATTATTTGAAGTGCATTTTTAGTTGTGGATTTGTAAGGTGTAACTAGTTTTATACAGAAGTAGCTAACGTTTCAACACATGAGGTCAAATGGAGAGCCAGTTAGCCTTGTTTTGGTGTAGTTTGCTGTAGTTTTGGTGGTTGATTAAATCTATGAGTGACCGGGAAACTCTTGGTTTGATTTCTAATTTTTGTGTCTTTTGCCTGAATATTTACAGTTGATGTATATAAATTCAAATGGAAAACATTTTCTATAAGCAATTTATAATGTCAATTTATAATGGACTATGGATTCCCGGTTCGAATCCCCATCTGGGTGGAATTTCCATGTTCTTCCCATGTCCACGTGGGTTTCTTCCAGGTTCTCCGGTTTCCTCCCACAGTCCAAAAACATAGATCAAGTCAATTGAGTTCTCCAAATTGCCCCATATAGAGTGTGTATGCGTGCGTGTCTGTGTGAGTGAGTGTGTGCCCAGCGATAGATTGGCGCCCTGTCCTGGGTGTATCTGCCCAGCGCCTGAAACGTTCTCCCCTGGATGGGCATTGGGAACCCCACCGCGACCCTAATATAGGATAAAGCGAAAGATAATGAATGAATGAATGAATGAATAATGGCTGACTTTATAAACCTTCAGAATTTAAGATATCTTTACATTAACTACATGTAGAATTTATTTTACTACTTATATTTTTACATATTTCATTTCTTTAATCCAGGTGTACGACAGTACCACACCATGACTACTGTTCCTGGGTGGGGTGCCATCATTTTAGGAGGTAGAACTTCGCCACTCTACCCTCTAGACAGCATACTGAAAGTTACTTATGAACTTAATGTAAGGCATAATGCAAAAGACCTTCAGTTATCCATGAAAAAAATGATTTGCACTGGGTCAGTTCCAAAGCTACGTTGGCGACATACAGCTACATTGCTGAGTCATGCAGGTAAGATCTCTAAGCACATGTGGGTAATTCTGTAGGTTAATTGTGCTTCATTTAACTGGCCTGTTTTTTTCAAATCGTTCAGATAGGAAATACATATTTGTGTTTGGGGGTCGCACTGACAAGGACCAGGTCCTTGGTGATGCACACTTCCTGTGTGTGGAGGACCAACACTGGGCAGATGTATGATTAGATTTGCTGGTAATTATTAAAAAATTATTATAGAGCTAACCATTATTCGTGGACTTAACGTTGGCATCCTTTCTGATCTGTACAGATACCGGTTGATGGCTGCTTCCCTCAGCCACGTCACTCCCATTCAGCATGTGCTTACAGCAGGGGGCTTGTGGTCTGTGGCGGTCTGAGCCAAGGCAGTGTCCCTCTAGGAGATATTGTCATACTAAAGAAAACTTCTAAAGGCTTTTGCTGGGAAACACTTCAAGTAAACCCTGCCCTGGTGCCAAGGTATTGTCACTGGTATTAATATAAGCTTGTTGACATCCATAAACAAAATTTATGGACAGTTTTTAATTAATTAGTTGCATTTCTGTGCTAGTTATCCTTATTCAAGAAGCATTTCCTCAAGAATTTGTTGTGTGTTTGTTTGAATGTAAACCTGTTCAGTAAGAAAGCATTTGGAGGTCAGACACCAGAAGAGAAGGTCTGATTCTGTTACTTAGTAGAGTCTTCCTTTGTTTTCAGGCTAAACATGTGCATTCTAAGATTTTTCAGCTTCTACTATTTTACTGATTGGACATCTTAAGTTACTGGAACCTTTCTGAAAGCCTAAAACAAACCTACTATAGAAATATGCAAAGATGCCTATTTGGCCTCAACAATCATGCCAGAAAATGTCTTTGTTTTGACATGAACATGGCAATTTATACTGAAGTCTTAGAGGTGACTGGATTTTCTCATCATGTTAAATCATATACCATGGCCTTAATGCCCTATGTTTCGTTTTTAGGTATTCCCATAAAACTCATGTGATTGGTGAGAACCTGGTGATAGTTGGTGGCGTATGGCTACAGACTGATAATGTCCCAGGAGTTGTTGTTGTAAATTTAATCACCAGAGCCTCTGTTGAAGTCACTCTTAACACAGTGAGTAGTGTGATACTTTTTGTAAATTGGGTCGATTGTTTGCATTCCATGCGACAGTTTGGAGGATATTTTTTATCATTGTATAAGTCTATTTATGTCATGGTGTGTCTCTGTAGTCCGCTGTCTCCTGGCCTCTCATGCTGCACTCCTTCTGCTCAGAGCTAATGGACACAGATCGAGTAGAGATGCTGCTTATTGGTGGTGGGGGGAACTGCTTCTCTTTTGGTACCCACCTTAATAGCTGCCCTGTTACTGTGGACCTCAGGTCTGTGCTTTGCTAAGTTCAGGAACAGAATAATGCTGGTAGCTGAATTGCTAAATATTGTAAGGGAAAGTGGGTCGATTTTTTGACAGAAACAATTCAGATTAAGACAGTGCTAAAAGAAATCTTGGAAAGTTTGATTTGAACCCCCAAACTAGCTACTTTAAGACTGTAATAAACCATGATGGTTAAGCCTAATATTTAAACCAACTGAGAACATTAAGACACATACAAGCTCTGTCTGCACCACACTGACTTGTAAGCCAAACTTTATTTCAAGCAGGGCCTTAGATCAAGTTTAGAGCAAAGAGCACAAATTATGTGGTACAGGGCATCACTGAATTGTGGGTCAGAGCAGTGGAGGGATAAGTGGTCACTCGGTCAGGCGGCGAAAGGACTGCACTGTGGGACAAACTGCACCCCAGTCCACTGGCTTGCGGTACTCGCCCTTCTCCAGGATGTACTGCCGTCCTCGGTAGTTGGGATGCTCGTAGAAGACCCAGTATCCATCCAGAACCTTGCAAGAGTGCACCTCTCTCAAGCGGTAACGCTCCAGAACAGAGGAACAATCCTCAGTGGCCTCAAACACCTGACCTGCAAAGTCTGTCTTGTCATACAGCTGCACCTTATACTGAGCTCCGCTTGCCTGCTGAAGGAGTGTTGAAGAAGATATCGAATTAGATAAGTTTCACTTTCTCTCCAGGCTTTAGAGCTAACCTCCCTAATCATCAGTTATTGTCTGGTTTTCAGATCGAACCATTATGCTACATACCATGTATTTGGTCGTTTTGAAATATTTATAAAATTTGACTACCACATTTTTGTAATTTTGTAAAAAAAAATAATCAAAAATAATTTGTCAGTGTTGTTTCTTAGTCTGATTACATGATTCTCCAGCTTCTTGATCCAACTGACTATATAGCCATATAGCTGACTATACTGTTTTTATACTGGCCATTACAGTCCCAGAAACTGAGGTCAGTTTGTGATTCTGGACCACTCTTTTTCTTTGTCAACAGGCTAAAAAATTGTAGTAAATGAGTAATGGAGTAAAAATTGGGCGATCAATAATCTGTTAAAATATCGATTATACAGAATAAACCCCTAATACATTGTAACTACACAACAATGGTTCCTACACTGTTGTTCAAACATGACAATGTAATGTACATTGTTTTGAATTAACAAACTTACAAAGTGGATTATCTTGCAGGAGCTGAGCCGGTCATTAAGGCCCATCCAGCGCAGAAACTCTGGGTATTCACCCCGTGTTACCACATACTGATAGCCCAGATAGTTGGGACGCTCATAGATTACCCAGGTCCCGCTTTCCACACGGATAGAATTGCAGCGGCTCAGATAGGTGTGGAAGTCGGTGCAGTCGCTGTCGCACTCGTAGCGTCGACCCTGGAAGTTCTTGTCCTCGTAGAAAACAATCTAGTTCATGGAGTGTATTATATTGAGCACTGATCAAACAAGGCTTTAAAAAGCATCAGGCACATTTGAGTGAGAGAAGTTATTTAAATCTAAAGAGTAACTATACTGGTTTTGTTGGTACAATTAATGCCAAAACTGGGCATGGTACCAAGGTGCCAGCTAACACCTGCTAGCAGGAGGAATTTTCTGTATAATAGCTTAACAATACCAGCTCCACAAAAAAGAATGACGATGGCACATTCCTTCTCTCTCTGCATTACACACATTAAAATGCATGAAACCGTCTTCCTTTTTGGCTTATTGAGTTAAATACTGACCCTACTGTACAACACAAGACAAAGCATAAGCTTATTTCATGCTTTACAAAGGCATGATTTATGAGCATGTTATATTAGCTCTGTGTTAAATCCCTTTTATTTCTAGGTGTAAATAACACTATTTTATATGGTCACCTGCTTCCAAAAAAATTGTTTCAGTAGAAAGAAATTAATCTAAAAAAAAAATTTTTTGGCTGCCTCAAAAACCATCTCAGCATTTCTTTACACAAATGCATCAATACAAAGAAAAACCATCTCTGAAATTACACATAGACATTGTTAACTGCAGATGTATTTACAAAATTGGCTTGCATCTTAATGTCTTAAATAAAAAACTAATTTGAGCTTTGAAATTTTTACCAATATAATCCGACGGTAGAAATAATTTTTCTTGTTTTGAAATTTTAATAACTTTGTGAATACTAAGTATTCATTAGCCATAGAAGTCATTACAACACAGGAGCTTGCTTTTAATGCAAGATCAAGATTGTAGATGTTTCAAGTGGCCGAGGGGACGTTTACTCATTTAATCTATAAAATTTTCTATGTGCCCAACTCACCCTTCCCATCCTGGATGCTGGGTTCAGGCTTGCTTGGGGAGTGTATCAAGTCCTAACTGAGCACTGACCCACAAGCAAAGCTGTTTAAATACTTAGCCAAACAGATTCAGAATTGGTGGGCGGAGAGTGCTCAGCAATTGCTTTGTCATGACAATGAGATCCAAAATTTGAGTCAGTGATTCTAGGGCTATTCATGTTTTCCAGAAAAGTTATGTGGGATTACAGAATAATGGCAAATTTGCCAGAGCCACCACCCATCTCCTCCCACTGCATTCAGTCCTGGCTGACATACACACACCCACTTTTACCACAGTGAATGCCAAGATCTCTGGCAAATGTGGCATCCAGATGGATTAAATTTTCATACACTGCTGTTCTGAATGGCACGTTGTTGTACCCAACTCAGCACTATTTTGTTACGAGGCAAAACAAATGTAGAAAACATTTAATTATTTAAATTGATCTTATAAAATGTTTTTTTTGTATCAAATTGATCTCATAAAATGTTTTTTTGTATCAAATTGTATCTTATAAAATGCACCGAATCATACATTCTCAACCACTTGAATATTTCTACACTACACTGTTGAATATTAAACCATGTTGACTATCTGCATAATTTGCTCTTTGTTAACACACGGAACACGTATTTCTTGAGTGGTGGTGCTTTCTCAGTACAGCAATGACCCCAGTGTTGGACATACTTAAACCTATGCCAATGATGGTATGTGTTTAAGACACGTGGTGCATGTAACTTTTAAGAATTTCACTGCAAAGGTGATTTATCAGTTTATATTTTTGTTTAGCATAGAGTTGTACTAGTGTATGAATTAGTGTTGTTGAATTAACATTGGTGGGAGGGAGTGGGGGCTGCAGAAAATTATTACTTATTTATTGAATCATGGCACCCAAGGTAACAATGTTTTTAAAGTTTAGGTATAAGTAATGCATAATTATTTATTTACATAAATAATTCTAAAAAGGGGCGGCACGATGGCTTAGTGGTTAGCACGGTCGCCTCTCAGCGCTAGGGACTCAAGGTTCGAATATCAATCCGGGTGGTTTCCATGTTCGTATCCGCATGGGTTTCCTCCGGGTTCTCCGGTTTCCTCTCACAGTCCAAAAACATGGATGAAATCAATTGAATTCTACAAATTGCCCCATTTAAAGTGTGTATGTGTGTGTGCCCAGCGATAGATTGGCACCCTGTCCTGGGTGTATCTGCCCAGCGCCCAAGACGTTCTCCCCTGCATGGGCATGGGGAACCCCCCTCACGACCCTAATAGAGGATATAGCGGAAGATAATGGATGGATAGGTGGAATTCTAAAATGAAACCCCAAGTGGGTGGCTTATTACTGCAGTGAGTAGCATTGTCAGTTCACAGAAAAAGCATTTCTGAACAAAAGCCAGGGTTCTGCGTGAAATCTTTCTCCAAATTTCTTTCAGTCCCCAAATATGCTAGCAGCCCTGAAATAATTGTCCTTAAATTTTGTCCTGTGAAGTCCTGGTGACCAATCCAGGTTTTCATTCAGTGACTGTTGGCACAGCCTTCAGTAATCTGTATAATTGTATTGTATAATGTATATATCCATCCATCCATTATCTTCCGCTTTATCCTCTATTAGGGTCGCGGGGGGGGTTCCTCATGCCCATCCAGGGGAGAACATCTCGGGCGCTGGGCAGATACACCCAGGACAGGGCACCAATCTATCGCTGGGCACACACTCACACAAACACACTCTATAGGGGCAATTTGGAGAACTCAATAAACTAGATCCATGTTTTTGGACTGTGGGAGGAAACCGGAGAACCCGGAGGAAACCCACGCGGACACAGGGAGAACATGGAAACTCCACCCAGATGGGGATTCGAACTGGGAATCCCTAATGCTGAGAGGCGAACGTGCTAACTACTAAGCCACCGTGCCGCCTAATGTGTATATATATGTATAATGTAAATGTAGAAATTATTTACTAAACAATTAAATAAACAACCGTATTGCATTTATAAATAATCATCTTTAAAAAACAGAAATCCTTATGTTTTGCTGTGGAGAAGCAGACAATTAAAAATACCATTTCAACATAGAAAATAGATTATTTATATTTATTTATACTCCTGATGGAAAAAAAAAAAAAAAAAGACAAAATAAGGAAAATGTTGACTTTTGCCAATCTTCATCTAACAAATCTATATACAAATGTCATAAATGTTTTCTCTTCTTATGGTACTATAAATATGAGAATTTTCCATTTCCTTTCCAATATGCATATTATAAATAAAATTGGACATTTTAATAAATAAAACACATAACCACATAACCTCAAATAGTCTTACAATGAGCACTTAAACTAACTGTAAAACTAATATATGCTGTGTGACCCCAGTGAACAAGGAAAAAAAAAACATGTTCAAATACATATGAAAGTAGGCTTAAACAATAGACACATTTTATATCCCTAAAAGAACTGAGCAAACAGGATAGAGATGACATTCTGATTTAGTATACCACATTACTGGGAAAGAGCTGACTATGCTATGCATGTATTAGATATTCAAACATGTTCTAATATTGGTAAAGGTAAATAACATTTATACTCATTCAAAACTTTTCATAGACTTACTGCCCGGGGAATTAATGAAAACAGTATAACACAAATCCCAGATGTATTGCATGTTGAACAGATCACTGTAAAACTTTTGAGTATTTCATTCTCAGTACAATAATACCTATATAAATTTCTATTTGAACAATTATGCACTAAAGATGCTAGATGCAGTAGCAGAAAATACTGGTGAGCTCCAGAACCAAAATAATAAAACTGTCCTCCTTGAGGAAAGTGACATTTCAAAATCAGCTTTAGGATTTATTTGCAGCTACAGGATAAGGCTTTAGAATATAAAACATAAATACATCCAGGTCAAACTGTCCACAAAAAAATTGTGACAAAATGTTGTCTAAAACTTCAAAACAACATGAGTGCTTTTCTTGTCTACTTAAAATGTAACATCCCCCCAGCATGTAATTTCTATAGCACATATTAATGAAAAAAAACTCTTAATTCAGAAGTGACACCTGAACCAGTGACCAAAGTCTACAAACTGAATAAAATCAGGCTCCAGTCTTCAACACTAATTCAAATAGTAAGGTTGTTGCTCAAATATTAGAACATCAGCAATATACTTAGTTTTACCAGAAACAATAAAAAAAATAAAAAAAAAACAGTTTTGATCTGTTGTGTTTAGTTTTTAATGCTGGTCTGGAAGGTCCACTGTCCTGCAGATTTTAGTGTTTTCCCTGCTTTATCATCCCTATTTTAACTCAACAATGTGCTGTTAATGGGGAAATTAGTTGCATTAAAGTGTTGAGAGCACAGAAAAATTTTCAGGACAGTGACCACCCAGGTTCAGAATTAAGAAACACTCATCAAAGTAACTAATGAAATAACTATTATCCAGCACAGAAACCAGCATTTTCTTTACAGTAAGAAGTGTCCTGAGTTCTTGGGGAATAGTTTTTGTTTACGCACTGCATTAAGCCCTCAGCTCAACATGCTGTAGGGGCTGTAGTACTCACAATCTGCAAGACCAAAGTACACAGCAGAAGCAACAAATAACAGAATTTAGGGTCCTCAGTGGACTGTGGGCATCTGCACTTTTTTATAAAGTATGGCAGATTCAGAGCTGTGGGTGGACCTTGACCTGGAAGTGGAGCTGCTAGAGTTAATGGTTGGTGGCAGGAGGCTATCCAGCTCTCGTCTCTGGCCGGTCTCCAGCAACCACTCATGGAACTTCTGCTCTACCAGAGCCTGGAACTTCTGCCGCTGCTCTCTGTCAACCAAAGGCAATATAAATATATATATAAAACTTCAGATACTCAGATGAACACAATTTGCCATGTTTTTTTTCAAAGAGATGATGGACTTCAGAATTGCTTTATACATAAAATTGCCACAATTATCTCAGGTATACAGTGTCTTGGGAATCAGACCTGCCTTATTAACATTTAGGTTATTTATGTTTAGCCCTAAGTTTTTTTTAACACATTTTATTACATAAGTGAATGGATACTTAATATATCATGAATGGACCAGCACCACCCAAAGAAAAATTTGTATTGTATTGATGGCCAGTAATATCAGAAGTGCATTTTATTGCCAATTTAGCAAAGTACTCCCCATTTGCAAGACATACAACTGGTTACATTGTTTTACTTACAAACAGTTTGACTAGATTGCACATTTTAATAGCCGTTTTATTTTTATTTATGTTATTATGAGACATCTCAGGATTTTGCCCATGGAGTACTTTCAAATAAATCCCTGGTGTCTAATATGGTGTATAAATTTTGCCACTTTAAATGTTGAGTACATAATAAATCTATATATATTTGTTAAATTGATAGTGGGGCATTCTAGTGTTGGCATCTTAGTGTCATGTTCTGCTGTGTGTAGGTAGGTTTATGTGTCAGATGGTACAGATTGATGCAGCATTTGGTGTATAATCTGGTTAAATCCAGCCTCTGACCTTTTTATGTGTTTTATTGTTTCATGTTTCCTACTATTTCTAACCAAAGAGAATTCCAATCTCCGGTAAAGTATCTTCATGCGTACTAAGACAGATGGTAATCTCGATTGTCTTTCAATTCTGCTTGCTTGTTGCCTTGGAATTCAATATGGCCTACTAGCCAATGAAAGCTACTTCAAATGTCTTTTTTTAGTACCTTGTCTCTAAACAGTCTCTTTGAGATGATAAGGTGTTGGGGTCTAGGTTTTCTAAGACATGCAGGCAGTGTATGGCAGGTTTTGTGCAGATTCAAAAAGAATATATTTTCATTGGCACAATGTGTGTGGTTGGTAATTTTTAAATAGCCTATGATAATTATGCTTTTGCATTTGGATGTCTAATGCTTACAGACCTGATTTTAGACCAAGTCCTTTGGGGAGATTTCGACTTAAATCATATGTGTGTGTGTCCACTAGCTTCCAGGAACAATGAAGTGCCACATTCGGCTTATTAACATAAATTTGATGACACATTATGGCACTAGGCGGCACGGTGGCTTAGTGGTTAGCACGTTCGCCTCTCAGCGCTAGGGATTCCCGGTTGGAATCCCCATCTGGGTGGAGTTTCCTAGTTCTCCCCGTGTCTGTGTGGGTTTCCTCCGGGTTCTCCGGTTTTCTCCCACAGTCCAAAAACATGGATGAAGTTAATTGAATTCTCAAAATTGCCCCATATAGAGTGTGTCTGTGTGAGTGAGTGTGTGCCCAGCGATGGATTGGCGCCCTGTCCTGGGTCTATCTGCCCAGCACCCGAGACGTTCTCCCCTGGATGGGCATGGGGAACCCCACCGCGACCCTAATAGAGGATAAGCGGGACATAATAAATGAATGAATGAATTATGGCACTAGTCCCTGTCTTGTGTTAAAGTGGTCCGTTTGCTTGTTGCTAGGGCTAGCCTTAATCCCTGGTGGTGGATAGTATTCAAGTATTAAATAATATAATTTCTAGTACAGCCATAGACAAGCCTGCTATTGTTTAGTGAGGGTTGGACAAGCATTTTATACAGTGTTAAGTAATATGCTTACTTGTCAAGATGAGCATCTTTCACAGTCTTTTGCCAGTTCTGGACCCTCTGCTGACGGGCCTCCAGTGCCTCCTGATAGGTGTGTGGCAGCCCACCTGGAATTTCACAGGTATCCCCTTCCATAAGGAAAGGCACTACCATAGGACAGAGCTGGGTAGCGGGCAGGATGCGGTAACAGCTTTGATCTGCAGCAGGGCCATCCGGTGTAAACAACAGCGGCTGGTCCCAAAGGTTGGGTACTACAGCCAGGCCCACAATGGCCATGTGGTCCTCCAGGCTAGGATAGTGGGTGTGGAAGGGACCCAGCGTGAGGTCAGAGTTTCCAAGCAGAAGAAGTGGCCTAGTAGGTGTGAGGGCATGAATAGTGCAGCAAGTGGAACCACCCACAGCCAGGCGGCCAGCCACGCATACCAGACGCACGTTCTCGCAGCTCTGCATGTGCACGATGGTCTCCACGGGACCCAGCACCACAGTGCTGTCACGACATTTATCCAGAGTTACTGACCTATGTATTCAGAAGATGGACATACATATTGACTACATATTTAATACTCAGTATTGAAAAAGCTAGATTGATGTACTTGTATTAATGCTATTCTACTAAAAGTGGGGCTAGAAAAACTGATCTAGATATAGCTCTTTTGTTGACCACAATATTACTCACAGCCAAAATTGTGTTTACATACATTTTAACCACAGTTCACTTTTGACTACAAAATCCTACAGCAGAGCTTTTAGCAACCTGTAATTCATATTCACTTTAAAAGTTCACTGTTACCTTTGATCCCCACAATGACACATTTAAATAAATTCTAATACATTCTTTGTTTATTCACTAGTATAGGCCACATCTTAAGTTGTTTTATTTCTGGATGGAGTATGTGGTTAACAACAGAACAAAAGAAGAAACTAACCTGAGAGGAGAGAGCAGGTAGATGAAGGCCTCACTACAGCGGTGCAGTTTAATGTTGGCCCCCGACAGCTTCTCGGAGTCTTTGGCAAGGGTCTGTTTGTAAACCTGGGACATTAACACTATCCGGCTGCCTATAGGGGCCATGTGTGTGTTTCTGGCAATCTTGGCTCTCTTCACGGTACCTTCCACTACAATTGCACAGATGTAAGAATTATGTACATTTTTTTATGTACAGTTTGCAGGTGTGTGTGTGTGCGTGCGCAAATTGTTTTGAGACAAGACATGTAAACTTGGCATTGTAGCAGCAGAAAAATCTCCTATTAAACACATACATATGTAACCACATGCACTTTCACTTTGAAACATCAGTACAAGAATGCACACAAATAAAGTGCACAGAGAGTCAAATGAAAAGGTAAAATAACAATTTAATTTAAGTAATCTACTACTTAGAAAGGTTTATTTAAAAACCCACTAGCCAGAATATTTGGGACAGTGTATAATAATAAGAAAAACTAAAATATGTAATTTGTTACAATTTGTCATTGCAAATAATGGGTCAAGCACAATCCAGCTATTAATTTTTTCATCAGCCTTAACTGTTCACATATATTTCTATATAAAATGTAAATGGTTACAGGTTGTATTATAGTACGCAATATATAAAACTGCTTTAAGATCATTCAGACAAATTTATAATTTAACTGCCTGAAAGACTTATTAAATTATGATCTGTTAAAGAACATCCAAGCTAAGCATTTACAAGTTGTGTCTTGGAGCACCAGCATCATATTCAGTGGCTGTTCATGTTTTTTTTCTAAGCCACCCAATTTTTGGTATATTCGCTACACTACCACATGAGAAAACCCTAAAAGTTACTTAAAATACTGACTCCTGCTGGTAGCACTGATGCCTATTTACCATTCAAAGTTGTTCAGATGACTCAATTTTCACATTCAAAATTTTCACACTTGATTTTTAAAACATTTGAGGGTCACCTATCTCAATTATATACAGACTATATAGACAGAGAGAGAGAGACACACACAGACAGATAGATAAACCTACCTTGCAGGGCCCAGGCAAGCTTCTTTCCTGAGCGCAGACAGGTAGACATGCCAAATGGGTTGAGCGTAAGCGCCTGCTTTAACCAGCTCTGCAGTTGGTGCAGTGAGTAAGAGCGGCTGAGTTTGGAATATCCGGTCTGAAATGGAATGCGACTAAGCAGTTGATGGATGGGATGAACAGTATGGCTGCCACTTATCGAGCCTTCCAACAGCAGATTCAGAGCCTGCACAGCCTCAGCTGAAACCTGAGCATTTCTTCCACCCTGACTTGACTCGCATTGCTTTACTGGGTCAGTCAGCAACTCCAGCAATTCAGCCAGGTGAGAAAGGACAAAGTTCAGATGAGCTTGGTCATCCCAGTTCTAAGAGAGAATGAGTTTTCAGTAAATTTAATAATAAATAAAATTTACCAAGAGAGTATGGCATGACATCATTCCAATGCAGATAATGACAATCTAGAACCAAGTTGGATCATTTGATATGAAAAAAAAAAGAATGTATATAAATGAGATGTTCTTATCTATAATAACACTGAAAGATTAAAAAAGCTAATGTAATATAAACTGCTAAATGGTCCTTGATTGTTCATAAATTCAAAAATATAACCATAAGACAACCTTGTTTTGAGAGCTGATCTTGGATTCTCTCTCCGACGATGAAGATGGAGAGCGAGATCGAGGACTTGGCCATTCTTCACCAATCAGAGATGTGCGCAGAGAGATGTGATTCAGCTGCTGCAGGTAAAGGAAAAGCAGGAACTGCAGGGTGTCTACAAAAAGCTGTGCACACACAAATACAAAATTTCTCACAATCCTATTTCCTCCTCATTAATAACGAGTTTACCAACAAATTATTAAAGTGATCCATTTTGCCAACTATGGTTAGACGCAGAGGAATTTGTCCTTCACGTTTAATCCATTTGTAAAGTAAAACACGCACACTTTAGAAGTGAACACACCAGTAAAGTGACACATACACGGTGCCCGGGGAGCAAATAGAGAACTTTAGCCATAGCACTTCAGGGACCTTTCACAAACCTACTAGTGATATTTTGAGAAATTTAGAGTACACTAATTAAATGCATATTCAACACACACACACACACACACACACACACTCTAACATCACTGTTCACTGAGATATTGGTTCTTAAACACTTTTGTGCGCATTTTATGTATTCAAACTGCAGAAAACAAAGAAATAAAATAAAAATAACAAAAATTTGAATATTAATTTTTAGAATTAAAAATTCATTTAAAGAACATAAAAAATTACTCATGTACAAAAAAGAACAGGTCTACTGATTGGCAGCTGACTGCTGGAGAAGACAGCTTTGAAAAGAATCAATTTCAAGGCTATGAAGCCTGGTGGATTCATCACCTTGCTGCGTTGGCGGTCGAGGTCACGTGGGTTTTGGATCTGGGATACTGTTTCAGCCCATTCAAGTTTCTCTTCAGCAGATCTTGGCACCAACAAGTTGAAGGTCTCAAAATAAAGCCATGCCATTTCCTCAGGCAACTGCAGCTTCCCACATGCGATGTGCCGCCACATATGCCACCCTAGGTGAGGGAAGCAGCCGTCGCGGGTGCGCACATAGCTGGCCATCTTGCGCAGGTAGTGTATGCTCAGTTTGCCTGGAGGAGCCGCCTGCAATGTACCAAGTAGGAAAGGCTCCAGGCGAGGCCAGATGCACACCGAGCTGGCCTCCATTTCTGTGGATACAAGACATGAAACAAGAATTAAGGAAAGTTCTTTTGAAATATTGGTTCATTACAGATATAATGTGCCATAAATAAAACTTCCTCACCAAATTCTGTAAACCACTTGCATATTAGTGAGTCCCTTTTCTGCTCCCTTTTCCTTTTTAATATTATCTGGCTGATTTTTTGGAACTTACAATATCGATCCCCAAATTTGTGAGCTTTTTACCATCTTATATTAATTTAAATATAAAATTAGTAAACATTTCATTATATTACATGAATGTTGTAATTATATAGTTCGAAAAAAACCCCGAATACTTAATCTTTTCAACTGAGGCTATAGAGTATTCGAAATTTGAACATATTTTTTGTTAAAACTTTAATTTGTGATTTAAACTGTGATTATACAGTAATAACGATATTATTCAGTCATCATGGTCCCGTCCCCTCCAACCAGCACTAACCGCCGCCACTGCTGCCTTTCACTGAGTACTGCGGGAAGGAACTCCACGTAAAGACCGGATCATGCAAATAATACGAGTTTTACTTCGGGATCCATCTGTTTAACCATGATGAACTACAAATACAAACTACTTTAATACACTTCTCCACTCAACAGAACCGGACCGTTAAAACAAAACAGCGCCGTCTCCATTTCCTGTGAACGCCGTGGATTTCACAATTAAAGCCCTATATATATATATATAATCTTGAAGGGGTGAGTAGATACCCGTCTTTTTATTTTATCATAAATGTTAAAGCGACACATTGTTGGTAAACAATTATACGAATGTTATTACATGTTACTGCCGGATTGGAGGTGCACATTACAAAAATTGGAGTCAAATAAGTGACTTCATATAAAACACAGAAAGATTTACAGAGGATTTACCGTTGGCTTTTGCGTTATGCCGTTTACGCATGCGCGACATTTCCGGAAGTTACTGCAGCCTCGGAACCAGCTGACAGATCAACAACCCGGAGAGTCGCGTTTCAGTCGGAGAGACGGAGTTTAAGAGCGGCGCAGGTAACTCACAGCAGTGACAGCAATCACAACATTGTGGCGAGTGTGTGGAACGGTTAATGTGAAATTGAGCGGATATGGTTGTGATCTACGGGGTTTTAAAGCGCGGCCCGGAGCGCCGCTGTCACTCTGCAGTTGTGTTTCTGAAGCCAGCAGTCAGGAGCTTCCAACCGACAGAACAGCGCCTTCATCCTGCTGCAACAGCGGCTCTCTCTCTCTCTCTCTCTCTCTCCCTCCCTCTCTCTCTCTCTCACACACACACACACACACACACACACACACACACCCTCTCTCACAAACACCCTCTCTCACAAACACTCTCACTCACACACACACACCAATATCCAGACACACACTTACACACAATTTCTTACAAACACTCTCACTCAAACACACCAACATCCACAGACACACACACACACACGCTCTCTCTCTCTCTCTCTCTCTCTCTCTCTCTCTCTCTCTCTCTCTCTCTCTCTCTCTCTCACACACACACATGACCTGCTGTCCTACTGATATCAAGTATGATAGAACCGAAAGCTGCAGTCTACCTAGGCCAGGCCAGGTCCTCTGCTACTTTAAAATGAAGCTGGTTGGACGGATATGAGTGAAATTTTTTTTCAAATCAACTTGAGCATGTTTCTTTTACATTATGAAACAGTATAACTTGGCATGTAAAAGTATTTATTAAGGTTGTTTTGAGTGTGATAATTTTTTGGTTGAATTGATGTTTGGTTTTATTTTATTTTATTAATTTATTATTTCATCAACATCTGCAAAAATATTTACGAACGTATGGATACAGTTCATAGATTAAAGGTAATCACTGAATTTTCTATTGAGCCTTTCTATTTAATGTGCCTTTATTCTTCATAAATTTAATTCATGTCATCTGTGTAATAGTAAAAATAATAAAAAAAAGGAGCAAAATCAAACTTCCTTTGGTTGGAATGTTAGATATAGGATAGGATATAGAAGCGATATGATTAATGTGATAAGTGTGTATAAGTTTTAAATTGTACACTTAATCTTTTCAACTGAGCCTATATATGTATATATATATATATATATATATATATATATATATATATATATATATATATATATATATAAATATAAATATATATATACATTTTTGAACAATATTCAATAATAATTCATAATTTAATTTGTGTTGGTAATGATTTGTTGTTAAAAATTCTTACTTTCATTTAAAAAATTGGCTAATGTTAATCAACAGCTATTACAAGATGAACTTTAAATACGTCTATAGTTCCCTTTTCATGTATCTTGGTAAAATATTATTGTATCATAAATAGTATTGAAAGTAAATAATTTCTTTATTCAGACATCAAAATGTCATTTCTATTTCATAGCTGACGTGCTCCTCTATCAGTCAGGTAAGGACGATAATGTTAAGGATGGTAGGTGGGTAAAACCATAAGTCCTTAAAAACAAAAAACATCATTAGTACACCCCAAAGAAATTTAGGCTATTAGCTCACTATTTTATGGCCACATTATGTTGCTGATTCTCAAAGCAGCCCTAAGTCGGAATATTTAACAGTCCATATGGTAATTCTTTACCAGACAACGTACATATTATATTCAACATTACCTGGTGTTTTTGGTAATATACCTACAGGTTGTCACCAAGAGAGGGGACTCCAACCGCATGGCCAGTAAGAGAACAATGGAAAATTTATTATTAAAATATTATTAGAATTCTTTCTTTTACATACCTACACAGCAATTTTTAAAACATCTGCTTAATATTACCTAAACATTTTCATGAGAATGGTCTAGTTTCAAAGGCATGTAAAACAAATGACAATGTTTGTTAAAGCTGTTTCTTACAGTAATAATCAACTTTTTGTCTGATAAGAATCATCTGATAAAAAGCAAGCAAAACAGCCGTCTTATCATCTTTTGGTCATCCTTTCACCTTTGATCATTGTTACAAATTTAACATTTAATAACCATATGCATGAATATTTCCACTTTGCTTTTTAAAACAATGAGTGCATTTTAAGAGTGGAATTTTTTGTGGAAATATTCTTATTCTGATGAATCTGATAACTGAATAACTAGTCTTTTTTTCCTAAAGTGCTACAGGGTCCTAGACTACACACAGGCATCAAGAGCTATTGGAGAAGATTATACACATCATCTGATTCTTTGGGTTGCTGTCTGTCCTAAGCCTGTTAAGGAGAACCTCCTACTCCACCCTACACCCCTTACACTCTTTCTACACAATGAGCACCCGTGGGAACGCCAGAACCAATGGGAGTTTGCCACAGACCAAGATCTGCCAGTTTAAGCTGGTGCTGCTGGGGGACATGGCAGTAGGCAAGTCTAGCCTGGTCCTGCGCTTTGTCAAGGGTCAGTTTGATGAATTTCAAGAGACCACCATTGGGGGTAAGTGTATGAGGGGGCTTTAACATAAGAGCATCCATCCATCCATCTATCCATCCATTATCTTCCCCTTTTATCCTCTACTAAGGTCGCGGGGCATAAGAGTATCCATTTATTCATATTTGTTACATGTAAAATGCTGGCATGTACAATTATAGGAGGCTGTTGATTAAAATAAAAATGCATATGGTACAGTGTGGGAGTGACACATGACAAGTTTGACAATCCCTTATTAGAATGTTTGTAATTATTATAAATTATGACAGATATAATCATATAATAATGCTAAATATGAATCAGAGCAGGTTTAGCACCGTCTGGTGCTCTGAATGGGTATTGTATTATTGTGAGAACATTTGATATTTGCAGTTGGTGTTTGTAAGAGAGGCAGAGCCAGGATGGTCAGTATTTTAAAACTAGTGATAGATGTGTTTACTAATTTTATTTGTGCCACTAAGAAGAAAAAAAAGACAAATGTATCTCAGAATTATGACTTTTAATCTCAGAATTATGACCTTCAGTTTTAGAATTCTGACCTTCAATCTCAAAATTCTGACCTTCAATCTCAGAATTTTGATTTAATATCCCCAAATTCATACTGTATATTGCGTCAGACTGTGCATGCACACACAGGCTCATATAGACATAAAGATTGCTGCAAATTACTTGCTATATGCTTTTCTTAACATCCTAAATGGTTTACTGTTTACAGATATTGTTTGTAATAATACCACTTTTATTCACTATTTTATCCAAACCATGGACCATCTCCTACCATGTAGTAGATATTAAGTCCTGTACCAAAGCGCTTTCCCCCGAAGCTGTGGCTTTACTGCTCTTGTTACAGTTACTTTAATCTCATTTTAAATATACTTTTTTTTATTCTATGATGCTTCATTATTTATTCATCATATCAATCTAATTTCATGATCTAATACTCCGCAATATACATACTGTAGTGTATGTATGTATATATGTTTATAAAAATTATATGCTGTATATTTTTTTGTAGCCGTCAGAATTTTGAGAAACCTTTGCCTTTTTTTTGTTGTTCGTGGCAAAAATGTGTCTTACACTAATACAAAAACAAAAAAAATGAAAGTACCATCTTTTGTATTTAAATATGTTGCATTGTGGGGCAGTGGGTAGCACGGTCACTTTAAAGCAGGACGTCCTTGGTTTAGTTACTTGGTGTGTGACTTTTTGTTTTGGTTTGCACGTTCTTTTCAGGTGTGTATGCATTTTCTCAAGAAGCTTTGGTCTAAAGACATGTAAATCAGGTGAATTAAAGATACGAAATTGCCCCTAGGTGTGAATGTTTTTGAATGGGTGTGTGCTATGCCATAAATTACTAAAAAATTATCTTTTTTGCTTGTCACCCAAAGAACACTGGAGAAGCTTCGAGCACCTGAACCCATTTTGGATAAGCAGCTTAGAAAATGAATAAATGTAATTGCATTATGTTAAGAATGTCCACATGCCAGTCACCTCATGTTCTTTTCTTTCCATCAGCTGCCTTTTTGGCTCAATCAGTTTGTCTGGATGACACTACAGTCAAGTTCGAGATTTGGGACACAGCTGGGCAGGAGCGTTACCACAGCCTAGCACCTATGTACTATCGTGGAGCCCAGGCTGCAATTGTAGTATTCGATATCACAAAGCCGGTGGGTTGTTCCCTTTAAAGTACTTTTGTCAAAATTAAATTTATTAATTTTACCCAATAAAATGATTTGCCATCATTTACTGAAATAATATGGTTTTTATAGACATAATATTTTGCATTCTTACTATACTGTTTTGAAGACTTGCATATCTTTACTCTTCTTGTTGTCATAGGAAACATTTGAGAGAGCAAAGGCTTGGGTAAAGGAGCTCCAGAGGCAGGCGAGTCCGAATATTGTCATTGCACTTGCAGGAAATAAGGCAGATCTTGCAGACAAGAGACTGGTGGAGTATGAGGTACTGTTACAAACTGCACTTTTAGCTCTTCTATAGTTCTGTAGGCTCATTGCATAATTCATACGTTAGTTAATGGATAAAGTACAAAAAGGTTAAATAGCTTTCAGGCTGACAGGGCTGTTTGCTTTTTCAGGACAGTTATTAGAATCCAAAGGTTCTGACATTTATCCTTTATCGTAGATATGAGATGAATCAAGCAGAACACTCGTTGCTCATTTACAGAGATGGTGCTGAAAAAATATGCCTAATCACTTTTTTTCTTACAATACTAATAACGTTTCTTCCTCGGTTGCTTTAAATATATAAAGCACCAAATATTTGGTAACCAAAATTGAAAAAAAAAAACTGAAAAGACCAAACTATTTGTACAATAATTATTAAATAATTTGCTATTCAAAAATGTGTTTCTCAAAATAATACCAATATATTATTTACTAATATAAAATATATGTGCAGAATTAAAAAGAAAGTCATACTTAAGTTCTGTTCAGTGCTCTGTCCAAGATGGTCTGAAAAACAATGAACCGGTCCAGTTTTCATCTTGTTCAGCAAGACAGCAAGCAGCCAGCATTTTATTAGTTGAATTGCACAAGAGCGAACAACATGTTATTGTATTGATAATCCTCATATGTGTAAAGCACTGTTGATGCCTAGGAGCTAGTCATCTTAAAGTCACCTTTATGGACTTTCTATATTGAAAATTATTTTATTTTGCAAATAAATTATTTTGTATCTGTTGAGATTTTATAACAGTCAGGGGCAGTGATCAAAATCTTTCTGGTACTGTTATAGGAGGCTCAGACCTATGCTGACGACACAAGTTTGCTGTTCATGGAAACATCAGCAAAGACTGCTTTAAATGTCAATGAGTTGTTCTTGGCCATTGGTAAGTCTTCAGATCCTGAAATTAGTTTTATTAATGCTATCTACAAAGGTTCAACTTGAATTAAAAATAATGTTTGTTTTTATTATTGTTCAGATGTTTACTATTTTAAAGCAATTAAACATGATCAAAATGGTTATTTAAATGTTAAATATTGCATTCCAAACAATCTCATGTACAATACAAATACTCGCCATGAAGGATTTCAAATAATGTCATAAATAACCATGGCATGCTTTTTGGTTTAACTTTCCTCCATTGTAAACAAGGCACATTCTGCAGACTACAGCATGAGGCTTTATGCCACTGACTAGAACAATATAAGGGAAGGAGCAGGTTAGAAAGACGTCATGGCTCTCAGTGATGTCGTTGTTGAACCAGCACAGTCAGCTGATTTATATGTAAAGTGACAGAAGTAAAATGGCACCATCACTGGTCTTGAAAACCAGAATATACATTTTAATCTAGATATAAAGATTTTAACTCTGAATCATGGACAGAGTGGATATTCTGAAGTTGAGGATCATTATGAACTAACATTAGGAGTAATTTTTTAATAATATAAAAAATAAATAAAACCAAGCACCAAAAGCCTCATTTTATTTTGATGTGAACACAATTTTTACATTATATTTACAGTCAATTGACTTCTCCACACTATCAATCATTTTCCATTTACAGCCAAGAAGATGCCAAAAACAGACACGCAGAATCCAACACATGCGGCACGACACAGGGGCGTCAACCTGCAGGACCCAGATGCTCAATCGAGCCGGAGCTGCTGCGGAAATTAAACACATACTGAACCACTATTTACACTAACAAGGCAGCCCACCAATGCCCCACCCATTCATTCCCCATCCTCCACCCTTTTGCCTCCAGGATGGACACGGAGAGAGAGAACAGAGAAGGAAAAAGGAGTGTTTGGGTCCCTCACTGGGATGTCAGAAAGTGATGAACGGAGATCAGTCTGGAACTAAAGTAAAGGATTGCACTGAATATACACTATAAAATGTGACTCCATCTGCGGCACCTAACACAGTAGAAGTCTTTAATCATACTAAACTAAAGGCAGCACTAAGAGAAGAACAAAAAAGGGAACGAACCTTTGGAGAGTGAGGAAGTAAATACCCTACAGCTTAACTTCTCTGACTCTGGCACTCTGCTCATCAATCTTAAGAGGGAAAAACCAAGGAAAAATCACCCTGGTAGTCTGACAGCTATAAAGATCTGTGTTGTACTCCAAGAAAAACAAGAAAGATCTTTCCAACAAGAAAGATCTTCAATGCCTCTCCTTTTTCCCCTGTTCACAGATGGAAATGCTGCTCTACAATGCCTCACTGCATCTGTAAAAACTGGTTAAGAAACCATGTTTTGGTATTACTTACTAATCAGACAAATCTTGCATCGTTACATAGATTAAATCTTTTTTCCATTGGCCTGTATGTCTTGATGCCGCAGTAGAATAAGCACCCACTATTAATCATCCAATGCACAGTCCAGAATATAAAAGATGAAAAAAGAAAACAGAAGTGCCTACTCTCCGTGATCGTTGCTTTGGGTTTGCTTGAGGTGCATTTTAAGTTTGTGGAAACCATTGGTTTTAAGTATTTAGTTCTTTTCCAGCCTAAGCCCACTAATAGTTCAGCACACTACTGGATTAATAACTTTGGGTAAGTTGTGACCTGGATAAGAACAAAACAGAAAAAGGTGAAGGAAAGAAAAAACTATACTGCTTGGCTGGATTGTAACCCTCTAACCTGCAGTATACCAATAATATTCATGTGTACAAAAGAGAAAAATTCTTTCTACTGTGTTTATTGATGCTGTCTGTTGTCAACGTATGTTAAAATATTAAAAAATATTGTTTTTTTAGACAATTTTATGGTTTGTTGTTATTTTATTGTTATTTAGGGAATGATGACATCATATGGATTGAAGTCATTTGTCATGTCTCTTAAACCCAGTTTTTATTGTGTTAGAAACTCTGTAAACTGGAACATCAAATAAAGCTACGCTCTTTGTGATGAATGAAAAATGTGTAACTGTTTGACTTTGCATTGCTAGTTTTTAGCATCGACTTAACGAACCAATTAAATACGTTATGTGGCTGATCATCATTGGCAATCAAGGATAAAACACATCCACATGAAATATACAAATAAATGTGTATTTTCATATCACAGCTGTTCTTCAGCGGTTTATAGTCTCTATATTAACCTTTAAATTCATTATTTTTAACAACCATCACAACTACTGGAATTCCTAAAAAAAAAACTATCTGAGGTGGTACTTCTTACTTACAATCAAATCAGGTTTCTAAAAAGCAGTAATACACAACTTCCTGTTTCATTGTGGGGATAGACAAATGTAATGGGTCACGTAAAATTAATCACTGAGACAAGATATAAATGTGTTGACGGTCATGAAACAGGCTAATTACCTAAATGCAGGCTAGGGCAATAATTGTAAAATTCCAGTCGCTGTAATTGTATTAAACTAATTTACTAATAAACTATAAAAGTAATTATTTCTTGAGGGTGAGATTAAGCTATTTCTTATAATTTCTTATGTAATGTTACACAACCCAAATTCAAAGCTGTTCTGTATATTTTAGACTACTGAAAAGTTGAACTGGAAGTGTCTCATGCAACGTTTCCTTAATTTTATTTAAACTGACCTCAAAAGTTTGCAGACAACTCCAAATGTCAGTGGATAGTATTTCCAGAAAAGAGTAAATCATTAATGCTGTAGGTTTTACAATTGAAAGTAATGGTCATATGTTTACATAGTCTTGGTCATAAAGTACATTTTATATGAAAAGTTCTCGAGTAGAAGTGCAGCAAACAAACATGTCAAACTTTCCAAAATGACAGATGGTTGTAACTGATCTTTATCCAAATAAAATCCAATAAAAGTCCAAAAGGACACAGGTTGCTTGATCTTAATGATGAAATGTTCATATTAAGTGATAAACTCATTATGACAGAATTATATACAGCATGTAAAGACAATGAGAGTACGTCAAGTTACAAACTGTGTTTACAACAGTAGTTTTGAAAGTCACTTCAAGTGAAACTTATCAAGAGACAAATAATGTGTAATGAAATGATTGATTCATCAAATCAAAGTTAAAAGAAATCACTAAAAATCCTTGCTGGTGCCTCAGTCTGAAACAAATCAGCAGTTTGCATTAACGCAATGTCTTCCCCATAAAAAAAAAAAAGGAAAACAAATATTAGCATCACTAAGTCGGTACCCGACTTTCAGCTAACTCTCCTCATCTTCAGTTGCTGTGTAGATGTTCTGGTTTCGCCGTTTAATTATTGGTGTGTTGCCTGTGGGATTGTAGGTCCCCTTGTTTTCACCACTGGGGCGTTTGGGCACTCTAGCTGGTGGTGCTCCACCCTCTTCCTCTGAGCAGGAGGATGGCGTAGGCATAGATGGTGGCATCAGGTCAAGAGCTAAATGCGCACATTCGGCTGTGTTTGATGATAAGCGAGGTGTTGGAAGGATAAGCTTACTCGCTGTGTCTCGGTGTGGGCTGCAGTCACTGTCCTGAGCTCCTGTAGAAACCTCTGGAACCACAGCATCAGTTTCCTTCGCCTCTAGGACTCCAGTTTCTTCTGTACCCTCCTCTTCCTCCTCCCACTCATCCTCAATGGTGATCTCATCAGGATTGTAGGAGTTGGAGAGAGTAGAGGTGTCAGTGGGGTATTCGCTGGGCTCGTCCAAGCTGCCTGTGCTTTGATTGTCTTCATCTTCCTCTTCAGTGGCTCCCTCCTCGTTTATTGCTTGCATGCTTTGGCCAGCCAGAGCATAGATGTCAGGCATGCCAAGGATGGCACATAACTCTGTAGTCTGGGGATTGGTGCAGTAGTTCGGGGGCGCATGAGGCTGAGGGTGAGAGGGGTTGTAAACAGGCACTGTCTGGCAAAAGTTTTCAGGGATGCAGAGCTCACCATTTAAAGCACTCACCACCTCCATCATGGCCTCCTCTGAAGCACTATAATCCCATCTAAAAATAAATAAAAAATCTAATTAGTTTTAAGCATATTGTTACATCACATTTATAACCCTCCTAGTTTCTACACTGTCTATTTTTCACTACCATGGATAAACTTTTTAATTCTGCAGTCACCAGCTGTAGTCCATATCTTTAACCATATACATTATTAGGCCATATAACCAGTTTTTAATAGCCAAGATCATAATACCAGCGTGAAGATGCTGATCGCTGATGTTTTGGGGATGTGTAAGCTACAAAGGCAAAGGAAACTTGGCCAAAGTTGAAGGAAAGATGAATGCAGCACGTTATCAGCAAATACTGAAGGCAAATTTGCACTCATCAGTCTGGAAGCTGCACACAGACACACTTAGACGTTCCAACATGACAACGATTCAAAACACAAGGCCAAGTTGACCTGTCATTGGCTACAGCAGAATATAGTGAGGGTTCTGTAGTAGCCATCGCAGCCTCCTGACCTCAATATCATTGAGCCACTCTGGGGAGATCCCTAGCGCACAGTTCATGCAAGACAGCACAGAAATTTACAGGAACTGGAGGCTTTTTGCCAAAAGAATGGGGCGTTTTATCATCTGAGAAAAGAAAGAGCCTCATGCACAACTACCACAAAAGACTTCAATTGATGTTAGAGGGGGCAACACAAGGTGTTACTAACTGGGGAATGTGAACTTTTGATCAGGGTCATTTGAATGATTATGGTTGTCATTATGATTAAAAAGAGAAAACACAGTCATTTTACAATAAATGGCACCACCCAACCACTAACCATGAGTGTGAAATAAGGTTTGTTTAATCATTCTGAAAAAAGGCAGAGTAAGCAACGATTCTGCCAGGGTATGTCCATTTTGAGCACAACTGTATATAAAGGAAACTCTCATCTAAAATAAACACACAGTGCCAAAAGGGCACTTACTGTAAACACAACAGTCCAAGATTTCAGTGTGAAAGGCACTTAAGTATGACGATGTTCAACAGGAGTGCACATTACTGCAGAAGACTGGAGTTTGAGCCTCAGGTAGTGTACCACCAGTCATGCCTCATTATCTAAACTTCTAATGCAAGAGCAATCGACTGACTGCTTGAGGTGCCAGCAGTAGGGAGGAGGGAATACAGTAGACATGCTGAAGTGTGGCTTCTTCCCTAACCTTCTGCAAGTGTTAAAGAACCCTGCCCTTATGAATAAAGATAACGATGCATGAATGCCCTGTACGACCAACTACCTAGCACAGCAGTTTAATCCGTTTTGGTAGCATAGTCCCTAGCTACCCTTCTATATTTTTTTAAGATTGGTTGCTGCTGTGTTTTGTTTTATCACAGTAAAAATTAAGAACCAAACAAATGTAAGCTAATTTATATAATGTATTCAATAAATGATTTATTACCGAGCATGAAGCCCATTATTCTCTGGTGAGTGCCAAATGGCTGCTGTGGGCTTCTGAATGTCAGTGGTGGCCTTCAAGATTGCCAACCACTCTGGATCATACTCCAGCTGTTCCGTGGAACCAGGTCGGTCTGCTATATCTACTACCTGCAACATTAAACCATTTCAAGTTAATTCTCATCACTAAACTATTTGCCATAGAAAAGCATTTTATTCTACTGGAGAGTTGTTAGTATTTTAATAACAGGTTACCTGTAAGAAGTCCCTGTAGGGTAAACACTTGTCTAATGAGAGGAACCTGGTGGTTTTAGGAGCAGCAGTACCCTTTGGCTGTGTACACACAGGGTGAAACATTAACGAAAGTATCCACAACAATTCTGGGCAATTCCAAGGCTAATTCAAAAATTGTGGCTTCATTTGAGATGCCCTCTAGTGGCCATACCTCATGCTGCATTAGGGCAGCAAATTTGACATGCAGATGGGCAGAAAACCAGTAGCTTGGTTTAAGATGACCGAGAAGCTCAGCAGCCGCTGGACTGCCCAATGTGCCTGATTCTACCTCCTCACGCAGGAACTGCTTCTTCCTCAGCAGTTGCTCTGTGCTTCCGTAATTGTAGATCCCTCTTGGCCAATCATGCGTCATAAACACATCAACTGGCATCTGGATCTACAGCCAAAAAGAATTAGTTAAATTCGTCAGATTATTAAAATAATATAAAAAATCACAATACATATAAAATAACAGCCTACATATGGCAGGTTTTGGAATCACCAGCCCTGGGACAAATGAATTGTAAAACCTATAGCAATGCTCAGGACAAACACGTGGCTTTAGTTAACAGGAATGAGTAAGCAGGAATGCAATATGTCCTTTGTGTGTTAGATGACATACATGAATGTAGTGTGTAACAGTGCATTCATGCAAGATCTCATGAATGAGATTCATTTAGCCTGAAATCCAATTAGTTATAGTTAAAAATGCTAATAGTATTATGGATTAAATTTTCTCAGAAATGTCTCAAATTTTTTCCCCATTATGCAGTAGTGTCTTTTTGCAGCAGAAAGCCAAATACTGTAAGTGTTTATGTTTCAATGTTAAAAGGGTTCCACAGAAATGATGTTGCAAGGTCTGAAAGGACCGGTACAGAATCCAATGTGCATTGAAATTTTTTTGAGG
>JAFMOD010000867.1:49286-113889 GCA_019802435.1 Corydoras maculifer | reverse complement strand
ATTCCCCCCCCCCCCCCCCAAACAAACCTCTCATGATATGTAAATTAGAGGTACATCTGTTGGGCTATGAATCTAAAACCGCGTTGGCCACTTACAATACTGTACATGACTGAAATGTGGCTGTACTCTGACAAACTTTAGGTTTAGAAACACTCGCTAAATGACATGTAGAAAATGAGAGGTTTTCATTATAGCCATCAGCTGATCATCTTCTTGTTCTCTTTGTTTTTGCAGCAGTGAAGTGACACCTGGGGCTCGTTTCATTCCCATCACAGCTTCAACGCACATGACTCTGATTTGCATTTTTAATGTTGTTATGAAAATGTGATTAGTTTTTTTTGTGTCAAATAAATATTTTATCTGTGTAATTAAAAGTGCATGAGTCAAATTCATCAGCTTTATAAGACTCATTTTAGATGACTCAGTTTAACTTGCCCCTTAACGACACCATCATCTCAAATCAGATATCCACCTGCCTCATCGACAGATCTGATTGGTTGAAGGCCCGTCATCTCTAACTAAATTTAGCAAAAACAGAGCTTCTTATAATCCCAATCCCAAAGTCCCTCAGGATCTTTAACAAGCAACTGAAAACACATCTCGACCACAAACACCTGATAAAATAATTAAAAGAATAAAAGAATCTGCTAAATGTAAATGTAAAATGGTTCTGTTATTAAAATGGACTTGCCTTGAAAAGCCTGATAAAATCATGTCAATTTAATCCTTATTAATTCGTATTCTGGGGGAAAGGGGTTTACATTTTTTTGTCTTTTTATTAATGAATGAGAGCAACAAGTATTTTTACACAGTTTCAATAAAACATCAAGCCAGGGGAGAACGTTTCGGGTACTGGGCAGGCACACCCAGAACAGGGCACCAATCTATTACTGGGCATATACACACTATATAGGGGCAATTTAGATAGGGGTAATTTACCTTGAATCCATGTTTTTTGACTATTGGAGAACGGACACAAGGAAAACATGGAAACAAGGCTCAGAAAATTAATCAATCAATGAATGATTGGAAACTGTGTGAAGCAGATTTACAAAACTATAAAGTTTTTAAAATCTGAATAAAAACAGACAATAGTCCGCCCCACACACACACACAACTGTTCAGATAATCACTGATCATCTGCTGCAATCATAGAGCCAGTGGCTAGCTTTAAGGAACCAGCCTGAAGGTCCCAGGTTTGATTCCCGGGTCCTTGTTCTGGATGAAGTGCCCTTGAGCAAGGCACCTAACCCCAATTGCTCCCCAGGTACCATGTACAGGGTTGCCTACCGCTCCGGGCCCCTGTGCTCACTTCACTCACTTGTGTGTGTGTGTGTGTGTGTGTGTGTGTGTGTGTGTCACTGCACAGATGGCTTACATGTGGAGGACACACTCCTCTGTGTGTAAGTACAAAGGCGGAATCACTTTTACTTTATTAATGAACAAACATTTTTCATTTTGCTAAAAAATTTGTCTATAAGTTTAAAATTTACATTTATATGAATAAAAACTGAAATCGATGCTCAACAAGCAGTATTTACAACTCCTCAGTAAAGACATTACTTATTGACCATCCTAAAAGATGCTAGAAATTGCAAAATGACATCACCTAATTTGCATAATACTTCATTTGTGCATATTTAAAGTTGAATAACGAAATTGAGGTTTAATAAATCCTCTACCATTTATAGAGTATAACTGAACGTTCCCAAAAACTTTGGAACATTGTGATTGGTGGTTGTCATAGCAAAAAAATTAAAAGAACGTCAGATTCTTTGTGTTAAGACAAAGCTCGGTTGAGGTACAGAATGCTCTGCAAATAAGATTTGGTAAGAAATATGTGTCTTAACACTGAAATTTTTGTCAGAGATACAAGGTTAATTTAAATATGTGGGCAGTGTTGGTGAGCTGCTGTAAAATTAATGAGCTCAGCTTTTACTTCCTCAACTAACGAAGATTCATTTCACAAAAGTCCCATCCAAAAATATAATAAACTGAGTTACAGAAATATGACAAAAAGTACCATAACTATTTGGAAGCTCCTTCACGTTGTACCAACCTGATGTCAGATCAGAGCAACAAGCACTGATTAAAACATTTACTGAAGAGCAGATGGTCTGAATAACTGGAGCTTGTTGATAAAAATACAACAGATATACTTATCTAATCCACAATCATAAGATCTACATGTAAACTTAAAAAATAAAAAAATTAAAAACTTAAATAAAAATAAACTCTTAGACAGGTTAGTTCCTCCCCCTTTGTGTCTCCCCCTGCAGGTCAGCACATTCATTACATGATGTTATTTTCACTCACATTTTAAACTCTTTTTGAAGTGTGTGACAGACATGTGTACAGAGCATTTATGGAAATATGTAATGGTGCGTGCATGCACACCAGTTAATAATAATTATTATAATACCATTGGATTTGTAATGCACTTTTTATTTGTAGCAAATCTCAAAGTGATCACAGTTCTAAAAAGATGGATTTAAAAAAAAAGCATAAATATTTAAGTAATAACGTGATCATTTATTGTCCATATGTCCTCTTAAAAATATAAGTCCTCGGTTCAGTTATGGTTCGTCATCAGGTATCCGTGTGTATCATCAGCTGGAAAAACGAGCTCACTGGGTCAGGATTATGACTTCAAGGATCCAAGCTTCCCGCTCAGCTCAGCAACATTTACCTGAGGGTTTCAGAGCCAAAGCAGCGGCTCATCGACATCCAAAAACCATGAAGAAGGAGGACAAAGGGAGAAAAGTATGTCACTATAAATGAGCTGAATGAAGATCAGCATATGGTCACAGACATTTAGTTCCAAGCATCATATATGAACAACTAAGATAGTGACCCCGGCTCGTACAAATATATTTATATACGCCACCCCTCACACGCGTTCCCTTCACTTCCATTAATTACACTCTCTAGTTTTAATCTGTATTTTATGATTTAAAATAATGTACCATATATCAGGCACTGATAGGCCCCTCAGAGGTCTGTGTTATTAACAATGTCACAGCTGGACGCATGACTCAACCAATCAAATTTAAGGAGCAGAACTAACTATTTTATATATATAAGCACACTGTCAAATGAAATGGCTTGTTGGAGTGAGTGCTAATAAAGTTTCTGTAATCTAATTGCAGCGAACTCCATCTGAGTACAAACGCGAGATATCTCAGACTACAGAGGAGAGACTGACCAACTCGTATATAGGGCATCCACCTCGTATTCTCGAGCTAATGGAGATAAACGATCCCGCCCTCCAAATGGTAAAACTTGTTTATTCAAGGCATCTCCGATTTTTTCTAACCTGCCAATACTCTTAAAAAATATGTAGCTAAAAGTATTCAATCCAAAATACAAAGTTAATATTTTATGTTTTATTGTTTAAAAAAATGGTATTTTATATAAATAGATTGAGTGCTCTCAGATCAGAATTCTAAATTCCCAAACTTTTTTTTGTAGATAGTGTATAAAAAAACCTCCCCGATTATTAGAGGGCTTGAAAAATCCCTCTTTTGTTATTACTCATAGTAATATTATTATTCTTTATTATTTTTTTTAAACAGATTTCTCAGAGGGCTGAGGATCAGCCGTCTTTCCTACCTTACCCCTCTGAAATCGTCTTCCAAAACTATCTGCCATTCGAAACATATGAGGTGCCACTAGTGTTGCGCAATAATGATGAGGTAAGATCAAACATTTTAATATTGTACACTTTATTATACTGTTCATTTTGTGTGTGTGTGTGTGTGTGTGTGTGTGTGTGTGTGTGTACAAACTCTGTATGATCTTGTTTAATTAGTCAGTGACTCAATTTTCATAAAATGTACATGTTTTAATACTAAATGTGTATTAATATATTTAAAAATTCTTTGGAAAGAAACTTTATAGTCTATGTGATACTACTTTAATCCGATTATTATTGTTATCATATTCCACTTAATCCTATACTATAGACTACGGTCATGGGAGGGTTACCCAAGCCCATCCTGGGGAGAAATTCTGTGCCTGGAATAGGGCCCCAATACGTACACACACTAATCTGAAGAATCAGGCTCAAAATAATGACCCCACAGATTTCTGAAAATCCACCAAAAGTTTATGTGGTTTCATGTGTATTGCTGTAGCCATTTTATTAAAGTCAAAGCTTGGTTAACCTTACACATTATAAGAAATAAGAAGCCATTGTAGCCTTAGAGCACATTTCAAAATGTAGAATGCTGACTATATTGTCACAATTTTATTTACAGCAAATGGGAAATAAATTATTCAATCGACTGTAGTTTGATGGACTGAAGTTTGATGGACACGTATTTTTTTTAAAATAAAACATACACACTTAAGACACTGAGAAAAACCCTACAAAATCCCAAAACCAATTTAAACATTCTATTTTATATTCAAAACCTATTCAAGCTTTTCTTTGGGGTTATGAGTGTTTTTGTCTCTTGTAGGCGCCTCGGCTGGTGAAGGTGATTGAAGAAGGCTCCTTGTATTTTAAAGTGGTCAGTTCAGCAGATGTATGCAGTAAGGTGGCCCCAGGATTGACATCTACCTTCACTGTTATCTTCACTCCACAGGAGAACAAGGTACACTATTCTATTTATCAATTTGAGATAGTTACATTTTTGCTCAACACACTGAATTCTTTCCTTTAAGAGCCTGTTTATTATGCAGTTTATTATTCTATAAATCTGTTTTATCACGTCTGCTCACATGTCATTAATACTGAATCTAAACTAGCTTTAAAACAAGAGGCTGTAAGAGGATTTCACTCTGATCTCATTCTTGTGGAAGCCTGAACTGCAAGCGAAAGCACAGCCTTCAGTGATGCTTGAAAGTTTATAGACCTTTTTAGAATTTTAGGATGCTGGGCGCTCAGGAGGAATTATTTCATTGAAACCTGCTTTCCTAAGTTTCCTAAGAGTCCTGCATAACTTTTTTTTTAACTGATTTATAAAACATGAACACATAAGTCCACTGTGTGTACTGTAAATAGAGAAAATGTCATTGTAAATCCTTGACTGAACCAGATGATGTATATGATAATGGTTTCATTGTGGTTGGTGTTATATGTATACCAAACTCACAAGCTGAAGTACATTTACCTTTTTTCAGGACTACATTCACAGATTAATCTGCGTGACTGAGAGGGAGAAGTTCGAGGTTCCAATTGTGGCTATTGGGCCACGTGCAATATTGGATTTTCCAGACGAGCTGTGTTTTTGTCTGACTCCGGTGAAATGTTCATCACAAAAAAACATTCTAGTGCGGAACATTGGAAATGGAGAGGCGAAATTTAAACTCAGCACACATGGGTAGAGTGTCTTTGGTTTTGGAATGTAAAACATGTACTGAGTTTTTGAACGCTTATATAATTCATTTTATATATTGTGTTTCTCTTGATCTTTTAGCCCATTCACTGTGGCACCATCAGTTGGGTCTCTCGGTGTTGGAGAATTCATGCAGGTGTTGCTGGAGTTTTTACCAAAAACCACAGGAGACCACAGCCAGCTAATGTTACTTCACTACCACACAGGTTATATATTCATATGTAATGCTAATAATGTACTATACTGTGCAGTTCCACTATATAAGTACACTTCTACTGTTATTTTATTGTTTGTATATTTAAACTGTATATATTCTTTATAAAAGCAATTCTTAACTTCTATTTTCTAGTTTCTATAGTTTTTGAACCGATTTGTTATGTCTGCTGTTATGTCCTTCACATTTACTAATAACTAAGTACTAATAATATTAGAAATAAATTAATTAATTAATTGGATTTTTTTTTTTACTTTAGTAAAAGTTTAAAAGCACCTACATGTACTTAAAGTAAAAGTATTTATTTCAAAATCACTTCTAATTACATTTTAACATTGGAATTGTTTTCAACTCAAAGGTGCACAGACACACACACACACACACACACACACACACACACACACACACACACACACACACACACAAGTATGACGTCATGCAGTAAACTGCTTTAGTTTAGTTTAACATTGTTTGTATTAAAAGAATCCAAAACCATCTGAATATCAAACATGTCTGTATATTAATGAGCATTTAGATTTTAATTAATTATTTAAATGTGAAAACAATTAGCCAAAGCAGTGGATAAATAATAACATGTTAGTGTACTAATTATGAATATTAATCAGTACAGTACTGAACTCATGTTTATGTATGTAAACGTCATGTCTGTCAGTATAATGCTGTACCGTAGAAAATTGAATCAAAAGTCAGAGAATTAATATAAAATATAAAACGTGTTTAAAATGTGACTCTTACATTTTAACATTCATTAGCAGAAGTTTGGCGCTCAACATGAGTTTATTTTAAAACTCAGAACCACTGGTTAGTTAAGCGAATGTAGATATAAAAATATAAAAAGTACAAGACAAGACGAAGACAAGACGAAGACAAGCTAAAGAACTGCTGAGAAAAAGAATTAAAGATGAAATGGATCTAAAACGCCATTACCTTTCCTTCCTGCTTTCTGATTGGTCCTCCACCTGTCAACCAATCACAAGTGCACTCCGCTCCCAGAGACCTGACGTCACAATGCTGATTCCCTCACCCAAACCTCGTTTAATAACGAAACACCCCCCCCCCATGCTTCAGTATATTCATTCATTCATTCATTATTTTCCGCTTAATCCTCTATTAGAGTCGCGGGGGGAGGGGGGTTCCCCATGCCCATCCAGGGGAGAACGTCTCGAGCGCTGGGCAGGACCCAGGACAGGGCGCCAATCCATCGCTGGGCACACACTCACACACACAGACACGCTCTATATGGGGCAATTTGGAGAATTCAATTGACCTTGATCCATGTTTTTGGACTGTGGGAGGAAACCGGAGAACCCGGAGGAAACCCGCGCGGACACGGGGAGAACATGGAAACTCCACCCAGATGGGGATTCGAACCGGAAATCCCTAGCGCTGAGAGACGAACTAACCACGAAGCCACCATGCTGCCCGCTTCAGTATATATTATATAATAAAAATCTGAGATCCTTTACACATTTATAAATAAGGATGATGCAAAAATCATCAATAATAAATGTCATTTAATCCTTTAATACTTAGCTGAATTACAGGATATACTATTCATTCATTCATTCATTATCTCCCGCTTATCCTCTATTAGGGTCGCGGTGGGGTTCCCCATGCCCATCCAGGGGAGAACGTCTCGGGCGCTGGGCAGATAGACCCAGGACAGGGCGCCAATCCATCGCTGGGCACACTCACTCACACAAACACACTCTATAGGGGGCAATTTTGAGAATTCAATTAACTTAATCCATGTTTTTGGACTGTGGGAGGAAACCGGAGAACCCGGAGGAAACCCACGCAGACGCAGGATATACTATTTCAATTAATTACATTCATATTTCCCATAATGATCCAACATCTTTCCAAAAGTATGCATGTGTGCAGAGATGCAACTGTATATTGTGGTCCTAATTGTTGAGGTGAGGTCATGCTGTGTGCTCAACCCTAGAGCTGCTACTCTGAATGTTACCAAATTAATAAAAACTGTCAAAATAATGAAACAACATAAGTTACATAGAGTGCTTCCATTCTCGACTCTTGTTTCTTTGTTGGTGGTTGCTCTGGAGTCTGGTGTGCGCTTTAAGTGTTAACTCCGTCCAACAGCGCCATCTTGGTATCAGTTTGAACATATCTTATTTACCTGTAACTGAGCTTGTAAAACTGACAACAATCCTAAAACTGCAAGAGTCTAAAACAAATCCCTGTAAAAAAAAACAGGCTCACTCTAATTCTCTGTAAATCTTACAGGGGAAGATATCTACATAAGTCTTGTTGGTTCTGCTACGGATCTTGATGTGAGACTGGACAAGAATTCAGTGCAAATAGAGGAAACCTACATCACCATGGCTAACCTGCAAACGTTTGCCATCATAAACAGAAGTAATTCCCTGGTCCATTATCGGTGGAAAAGCGCTGCCACTGAGGACGAAGAAGAACAATATAGATTAAGGTTATATGTTCAAAGATGACTTGACAGGCTAGACATTATTTATTATTATTATCCTGATGTCAGTTCTAATTACATCTAATTTACACTTGCATCTATGTTCATAAATGTAAAGTTCACAGTGTACAGTTTTAACCACTTTAAATTCTGGTTATTTTATTATTTGTTTTTTGACCAAATGTAATGCAAATGTACATCTTAACTTTGGTACAGATGTTATTCAGAACAGGAAGTGGACAGTGGCCAACACTTCATCATTAAACCCCAGGTGCAAGATACACACAAATAAACACAGATGCACATACAAAGTCTTCAGCCTTAAATCTTAGTGCCATACAAAAAAAATTTTATGAAAATTTTAATTTTATGAAAAATGCAGAGGATACAAATAATATCACTGATCTTTGTTGTATTTCCTGCTTTCCATTTTCTTACATGTCATCTGTGCAGTGAAACACACACACACACACACACACACACTTCCTGGGAAGTAATGGGGGTTAGGTACCTTTCATAAGGGCACTTCGGCCAGAGCACGTGGTGGGACCGGTAATCGAGCTGGGGTCCTTCAGGTCACAAGACTGGTTCCTGGTTCCTTAACCACAAGCCTACCACTGCCCCTAATGTAAACCCTTACTAGGGGCCCATGGCGCAGATACACCCAGAACAGGGCACCAATCCATCGGCTCACATGTACATACACACTTATTCTTGCTTAGAAGAGAAAATGCCAACCATTACACTCAGTCATGCCATTTTAAAATCTGATTTTCAAAATAAATCTAGGTGCAGATCCAATAGTTATGGTGCCATATTTAAAGTAAAAAGATTTTGTTAGTCAGCGCATTTCTGTTTTGCATGCAGGAAGGAGACATCTGGCCGAACTGCACTGCAGAATTCAACATCATTTTTAAACCCACAGAAGCCAAACTCTACCAGCAGACTATGTACTGTGACATCACAGGTGGTAATCATCTCTGTTATTACTTTGCTTAAATCATTTAATGAAAAAAACTTATGACATTAATTTTCATAGCTGTATTTAAGCTTCTCTGACACCATGACCTCACATTTGCTTTTATTTGCATATTTTCTGGAAATTAAGAGTGAATTTTATTTTAAATTAATTTCTGTTCCAATTTAAATTTACTAAACACTTTATTCTTATCCAATACTTGCATCCTTAAGTAATTGCTTATTTAGTGTCAGGTTTTTTTTTTTTCAAAACATTTTTTAATTTCCATTCATTTTGACAACATTTTATGACACTTGATATTTTGTTAAGTCAAGAGGAAGAATAATTAATTATTGTTAAGCTTGGCTTGGTCTATAATCAAAACAGGGTGCTCATAACTTACAGATGAACCTGTTACTAAACGTTATTATGGTTATAATTCATCTCCACAGTTTCATCTGTACTGTTTTAAAAGGATGTAAGTGTCAGTTCTTTTCTCTCTTCAGGTCAAGAGGCTTGTTTAACACTTCATACAAGGGGACAGGGCTTGGGGCCCAAATTGCAGTTTAGTTTTTATTCTTTGGATGTGGGCAACATCTCTGCTGGATATAAGCACAGTTATGAGGTATGAGTTATCTCTTCCTGACAATTTGAATAATGAAATGTTTCTCATCATGACTGTCCCAGCTTATTTAAGCATTTAAAGGGATACCATAAAATCAATAAAAGTCATAATGTTAAATATATAGTAAACTACACTTTATGATTAAATGTATTTCAGTCTGTTACTCTTATGTGTGCTAATTGCACATTCTCTCTAAAACAATTATTTAAATCTGGTTAATTTGTGACTTGACGGTGGGAGTTTTATGCACAACAACTAGAAATCCAATCAGAAAGTACTTATTATTGATGTTAATAGCAGTTGTTAATATTAAATGTTTGCACAGAACTTTTTTGCCTGTGGTCCTTTTTGTTTCAGCATTAATATATCGTTTACATTATTCTGTAAAATCAATTTACTCTAGCTTAATCATACTGCATGTGGGTTTCATTTAGTTTGATCTGGCTCAATTAGGATCAGCAAGATATTTAAATATGGTAAATATAGTATCGTAAAAATCTCTCACAGGTGTAACTCTTTACTTCAGGTTATTGTAGAAAATAGAGGACTTATAGATGCAGCATATAGACTTCTCCCTCCCACTACAGCCATGGGCCTGTGCTTCTCCTTCAGCCCATCTGAGGATGTGCTGTCACCTGGAGACAGTCATGCTCTGAAAGTTCAGTTCTCCTCAGACAAATTGGGCAAGTTTTATGAAGAGTTTCATTTCATTGCGGAGGGGAATCCCCAGCCCATCTGCCTCACCTTCAGGTATTTATCTTTCTTAATAAGTCTTATGTATGTTGAGGAGACATAGAGTTGAGGATATTTCAAAGCTTGCGTATAATGTATTGTTTTTAATCCTATATTTATTTAAAATGAGCTCACAAACCGTGTCTATTAATGAGTAATAGGTCAGTTAGGGTTCTTTAATAAACTTATCCTTTATTGTCTTTCTTAAAGAATATATTTACAGTTCATTATTACAGAGCATCATTTATAACTGTCATTGTCACAAACCACAAGATTGATTTTGTTTCACTTTTCCTCTGGGACTCTTCGGGTGATAATAAAGAATAATTTATTTTTTCATAACCCTTTTTGGTTTCAAATTTTTTTTGAAGTTTCGAATTAACTGGCAGGCAGTGCTGAGAAAGTTAAAATGAAAACTACTTTGTCCTCATATCTTTGGCAGTGGATGTGTAACGGGTCCGACATTTCACTTCAGTGTGTCAGAGCTGAATTTCGGAGAGGTGTCCTATGGTACTACTTTGCTTTGTAGTTGATTCAATTATAATTAAAAAGTACCAATGTTTCAAAGGTTTAAAAAAACCTTTATCTTTTTTCTTTCTCTAATCTTGTTTCTGCTCTGACCCTGCAGGCTTTCCTTACTCTTTAACCTGCTCACTTTGCAACACCTCTTGGGTTTCTATGAGCTTTGGCTTGCGGATCCCTGGAGATGGAACAGGTACACGATGCAGTGTGACCAGTGCTGAGCAGGTATCTCAGCTAGACAGGAACCAGTGGAGGCCAGGAGACACGGGACAAGAAGCTGAGAGACCTCGAGAATTCACAGTGACACCTAGTTCAGGCACCGTCAGCGCAAATGCCAGAAAAAACATCACGGTAGAGCTTTTTGTATTTGAAATAATTTTTTAAACCTTGTTTTGCATTATTTGAAGTGATTTTTTATGCAAACATTTGTCTCATGAGTTAAAGCTTTAATAATATACTGAACCACTATAAATACATTATATGAATAAAAGTATACACAAGTATGTGACGTGTGTGTATGTGTGTGTGTTTGGGTGTGTTTTATGCAGGTGACCTTTTGCTCCAATTCTGTGCAACAATACAGTCTGGTTCTGGTGCTAGATGTAAAAGGAGTCGGGGAGGAAGTGTTGGTTTTACCTATCAAGGCCAGGTAGTAAACGATGGATTGGTCACTATATAAGATGAGATATGTTTTTATTATTTATTATATTGTACATGGACAAACATCCTTATAATGACATTAAGGCAGGTTTGAATTGAACAACTATAAGGTGAATGAGCCTAAAAATAAACATGATGATAATGATGATGGTTATTTAATGTTTTTTAATATTAAATACTTCAAACTGTAGATTATTACTTTATTCCAGGCGCCCTGTCTTGGGTGTATCTGTCTGAAACATTCTCTCCAGATGGGCACCGGAACCCCCCACCACAGTATATTCTGTTCAGTATGAAATCACCCATTTTTTGTGATAATGATTGAACAAAATGGGCTAAACTAATCAAACCTGGAATAAACATCTGCTAGAATATCGTAGCTCCTCAGAAGCGGAACATTCTGCATGCAGCTCATGCTTCTTCACTCTTTCTACAGCTGTGTTGTTCCCGAGGTTCAGCTGAGAAATCATCTGCTTAAGTTTAAGTGCTGCTTCTTGGGTATCTACTATGAGAAATCCCTCGAGCTGATTAATGACACAGAACAGCCTGCATGCTACGGACTCTTACCCCAGGTGAAACAGACGGGAGTGCATTATGTGATCTGAACATGCTTGGTGACTTGTGCTTATGGATTTAACTCTACTGAGGGGTTAAGGCTCTACTGTTCCATATCTTTGCTCATTTATATTCAGACTGCTGCATTTTCTTGAGCAGTGTCCAGAGTACTTTGGTAATTGTGTGTGCAGGAATATGAGGGGGAACCCGCTGTACTGTTATCCAGTGCTCATCCACGAGGAATAATCCATCCATACAGTACAGAGCTGATTCCTCTGGTTCTTCAGGCTAAAACAGTTGGAAGGACAAAACTTAGCGCTCGCATTGCAATTCTAGGCCGACCGGGACCTCCGCTGGTGAGCATGAGTCTGCATGTTGAAGACAGATGTTATGTGCTAGGGTGTGTTATTGAATTATGAATTATTATATCCGAAGTTCGCATAACCTCAAAATTTAACATGTTATTTTTGCAGAAATGTCATCTGTCCTGCTTTGGTCAGGGTCCGGTTGTAAGACTGTCTACTTCTGAGCTTCATTTTGGCACCATCCCGGTTCTGACAGACATCATGAGAATAGTGCAGGTGTTTAACCACTCCCCCATTCCAGCCCGCTTTCTGGCTCATATGGTGAGTGCAGTTTCATTAAATCTAAACCTGAATGAACAGACACTCTACTCTTTATACTGAGATAAGATTAGGTGCAGATCTCTCACCTCATGGCTTTGCCTCTCAGGTCACGATTTACTAATTAATTACCAATCTAACTTAGTAGCTCACTGGCCGAAAGGCTTTATTTTGTATCTCAGACACAGACATTACCAAAGCAAATGGTGTTTTTTTTATCCAGTGGTGTTTTGTTTTATCTGAGTAACCTTAAGGTGGATGTATTGTAACTCACACTGGCTAAAAGAGTGTATGCTTAAAGATAAAGGTCTGGTAACGACTGCAGTTTCTCTGCCTCAATGCAAGCAGACAGTTTTAAAGTCAAGCTGGAGTTGTTATGCTTTCAAGGTTTTTCTAGAATCTAAAGCATTTTAACAACCATAAGGTTAGGTGGACTTTTAAAGAAGAGTCTTGATTTGTCTTATAATTAGGTGGGTTTTTTATCATCCAGGTAACTGTATTTCTTTTGATTATATTTACCTGAGATGGACTGGTGACCTCTCTAGAAACATGTTTTCTAATGCAGAGGGTCTTTGTTAATATTTTTACTTTAAATCTTTTTATTTTGATTTTGACAGGCTAGAAATAAATATAGGTGGCAAGTGGAGCCCAAAGCAGGAGAAATCCCTCCAGAGGGGCAAATTGAACTCCGACTGGTGGCCCATCTTAATGACACGCTGCCCTTAAAGGACACATTGCAGCTGGACATCCAGGACAGCCAAACACACACCGTACATGTGTCAGCTACAGGCAAAGGCACCACAATTGTCACTGACCGTCCATTTGCTCCCAATCTGGATCTGGGTCACCACTATAGGTACAAACAAAAAAGCTTTTGCATAAATCACATTATCTCCAAGTGGGTTAATTAATTTAGAATATTAAGATAAAAAAAATAATAAGTTAACATATTAATATTTCATATCTTTGGACCAGACATGCACATTTTTATGAATTATTTGTGTATTGAATTGGTTATGCTGGAACAAATAAATGTGATATGTGAAATATAATTCCCCCTCAATGCAATCTGTAATCAATATCAGTACCACAATGAAGAACCCTAATTGTTCATTAAATATTGTAAATTTGACACATTTTGATTTAACCATCACTTTATCAATAGTTGAAATATTGCTTATTATTTTTGTTTGTGTGCAGATCTGGTCTATGCCAGTATCAATTTAAAATCACCAACAGAGGTCACCGTGTAAACCAACTGATTTGGACCACTGAAGCTCTTCCTCAGGACCACGGAGGCCTACCACCCATCAATGCCCCCAGAGTAAGCCAAATCAGAAATCTGCTGACATGCCCAACCCAAGGTGCTCCCATCTTCTGCTTGACCCCCTCACGTTTAGATCTTGCTCCTGGCCAGTCAGCTGACATGATGCTTCAGGGCTTCAGTAAAACACCCAAGGTGAAGCAAATGTGTGTGTGTGTGTTTGTGTGTGTGTACTATACAGTACTTTGTGGGTTGATGTTAGGGTTCAAGATTAAGGTGTGTGTGTGTCTGTGTGTGTGTGTGTGTGTGTGTGTGGTTGTGTGTGTTTAGGTGGTAAAAGAGAGGCTGGTCTGCTACGCTATTGTGGGGCGTCACAATGGAAAGGAGGTGATCATGACTGCAGATATCACATGCCGATTTATCGCTCCAGTGCTGGACATCTCCTGTCAGCAGCTCAATTTCTCTGTGGAAAAGGTGTGTACATGGAGCATTAAAGCATTAAATTATATATAATAAGACAACCCCTGAAATAAATAACTAAAGTTTTTGATGCTTCATTGTGACGTCTTTCCAGAACTTTAAAACCTGCCCTTTCTTACTCACCCTGTTATTTATGATGAGTCCATAACATCTGCTGTAGTGAGCTATCTATTTTCAGATAGTTTCAGATAGCCAATTTTTAATTTAATTTAATTTAATTTAATTCAGTTTATATTAAAAAAGAAAAAGAAAAAACACCACAGTGAATGATTACATGGTAATTAACCCTAGTTTAATAAAAGAATATGTTTTTTTAGACTGTTGATTTAAATTAATAACATAAAATTTTAACAAATATCAATTAGTCATGACCCTAAATTAAAAAGTATGCTAAAAATATACAACATTAAAGCATCACCGTTTAAAGCATGAAGAAGAGCAAACCTAAATTCAATTATTGATACAAAAACTAAAAGACTTTGAAGTGTTAAACATTCTAAGATGTGATATCTTTTAATAGAGGCACACATCTTTAAAAGAATTGGATCTGAACAGATGGCCTTCAGAATGCAGTGGTGGCTGTGATTTGCATGTTTCTGTACTCTGACTTTGTTGATGTTGACTTTGATTAATTCTATATCCTTTAGGTTCCAGGCCAGCCCCTGGTTCCTCTCTACAAAAGTTTGACACTTAGGAACGTTTCCAAGTTGGCTCTTTCTCTGAATCTCTCTGCGGCTGAGCCGTTCGGACTCTGTGACTACGCTGGTGATGAATCTTTCACCACGTCAAAGGTTCTCTTGATTCTGAACATTTTAATGAGCACTATCACTCAGAAGCGGTTAAGAATAACATTTGATTATAACAGTGATAAGTTTTATTATTATTTTCTGTATAATCTGGAACTATAAACAGTAACTGTTTGAGATTTTAATATTTTTGTATCCTTTTTCATTCGTGCTATAAATTAGAATTATTATTAAATTAGAAAATTATTTGTTGGTTTTAAATGTTTTGTTTAGTGTGTAATAATAATTTACCCATCATTATTTACCTAATAATGAAAAGATTTTTTTTGTCTGCGTTTGTTACAATCGACTCATAAATGCTGACTTATGACTCTCAACAGTAAGTCCCTGTGACAAAACTTTAAATATTATTTATATTAATGTTAGTGTATGAATGATGTTACTTCCAGAGACTGATGATGGGTGTAGAAGCCACGGTGATGCTGTGGGTGCGCTTTGACCCCTCATACAAGATGGAGCCAGTAAGCCGTGTGGCTCAGGAACTAATGGAGGTCTACTACACTGAGCACTCTCAGCAGGACTTTGTGACTCTGCGGGGAGAGGTGCATTTTCCTAATCTGCACTTCTCAAGCAGCATTTTGGATTTTGGCTACATTTGTAATGGCACAAGGACCCAGCAGCAGCTTACCATGACCAACTGCAGCTCACTCCCCGTGTTCTACCACTGGGACTTCATGACAGATCAGCAGCAGTATCACATCAGGTACAACATCTCATCTTATTATCTTTTACTTAATCCCATACTATGAACACGAGGATCCATGCCCATCCTCGGGAGAACGTTTTGGTTGTTGGGCAGATATACCCAGAACAGGGCACACATACACACACAAACACACACACACTATATATAGATGCAATTTAGAGCAGCTAATTCACCTTGAATCCATGTTTTTGGATTGTGTGATAAAACCGGAGAAGCCCGAGGAAACCCACACAGACATGAGGAGAACATGGAAACTCCACCCAGATCAATATTCCAAACCACTGTAGATTAAACCTTCACTGTAAGAAGCCAGGCAGGTTTAAAGAATTATTAAAGACACAACAGCTCATGACAAACAGAGGGGTAAATTATCTAGATTAATAAAAATTTTATAAATGATTAATCTAATCACAGATAGATTTGTGCGTCGCACAATTCCTGTTAAAACGGTCACAATGCTCAGGTTTCCTCTGACAGCTCTGATAACCCCCAAAGTTCTGCTACAACCTTTCTAGTAAGTGAATTATAGACACTAAATTGCCCCAGCTGTGTATGTATACCTGCTGTATTTCAACCTATATTTACCAGGATGAAAGAAACTGGAGCTTCCACAAACCATCTATATTGACACATGGAGAACATACAAACTCCACACATAATTGATGGAATTATTAGAGAGAGAAAGCAGACAACAATGAACTGGATGCACTGTTTCACAAAACTATGTATTTATATGAAAGTATTTCTATTCGTTCTCGTATGGGTAGACGTGATGAAAGATTGGGCTTAAGCCTGTGCACATATTTAATCTAAACGCTGGAACCGTTAATGAGCATGTATATTATGTCTTATGTTCATCTGCTTTTGTTAGGCATAATGTTTCCCCCAGAGCAAATAGTGGAACTGAAAATGAAGGACAGGAATGTTTAAAACAGTCAACATCTCCCTCTATTTGTCTTGAAAACGAGAAAGAACTTCATCATGATGAAGACAGCTGCACTTCTAACAGAAATAACACACAGCCGGGTCTGAACTCATCCCATTTGTTTAGCAGCGAGAGAGACTGTATTGGTATCGATGAGGTTTGTTACCAAACATTCTACTGAAGGATTGATCTCAATGATATGTCACAGTTTACAGTTCGATACTATTTTCATGACTTATCTTTCTCTCTCCTGCCTCTACAGGTATTTGAAATCTGTCCACTCATTGGCTGTCTGCAGCCTGGAGAAAGTCAGCTGATGTCGTTTGCTTTTTTCGGCCATGTTGACCTCAGTGCTCAAGTGCTGGCACTTTGTCAGGTGGAGAATGGTCCCAAATATGAGATCCTCCTGAAAGGAGCGGCCTCAGTGGTCAGCTATGAACTTGACACATCTGTCATCGATTTTGGTCTTCAGGTGGTTGATTGCACAGCAGTGAATGAAAGCGTGGTAATTGTGGTAAAAACCATATACCTTTAAAATAATCTGGCTTGTTTTTCCTCTGCAGCTGTTTGATCATGTGGCTTATGCGGAGTTTACTCTAAGGAACACAGGAACGGTGGGTTTTGACTTTAGTGCCCTGCAGGAAACTCTGAAGGTGGCTCCACAAGACCTTTTACCTGGAGAGCCCTTCATCATGCCAAGAATGGTGGGACACGATTAATGATTTGCATTAAGGCTTTATTTTAAACTTTATGTTTGTTGGACTACAAGGGTAAAATCTCATTTGTATGTTTTGCCATCTTATCTAAAGGGTCACTTAAAGGCCAATGAAGAAATACATCTCACTGTCTACTACCTTCCTGGAATTCCGGAGGTTTTTCAGAAGGTTTTCCACATACAGGTTGGCCTTTATGAACCTGAGTGCATAACTCTTAAGGGAGAGGGCATCTTTCCAAGAGTTTGTCTGGATCTGCCTCGAGACCTGGGTAAGAAAGCAGCTGAGTTTTAAATATATAATCAGCATTGCTAGCTTATGCAAAAGTCAAATATTCTGGTTTAAATCTTATTTTATTGATTTTTTTATTTTATAAGTGAAGATTAATTGGCAGAGTAGCAAAGTTGGTATTACCCTGGATTGGAGACAGGTATTAATAAACTTAAGTCATCTATCATTTTGCTTATATCTGTTTCTTTATATCTTTATCTGTAGCTCTTTGATATTGCTGTGTCTTATGATTTTCAGAAACAGACATGTTGATGTTAATACGGTGCTCTAACACAAAACAACAGTCATTCCACAGTCTTTTACAGCTATTATACATGAATGCCTTTATAAATCATCTTCATTTTGCAGCCATTCAATTGAATGGACTGAGAAACTTGAGATGCTGTGGACAGATGGAAAATTTCCAAAAATTTAGATTTGCCCACACTCTATCAGTGTGGTTCTAACATCTGGACTTCTAAAGGATGTCTTGTAACACAAGACCATATACTTGTAGGAATCTAACTTCTAGCCCTCTGGTTCACTCAACCCATAATATTAATTTTGTGTTTTTTTTATAGACAGCGAAATGTATCGCTCAGTGCTCAAAAAGGCGACGGACGCACTTGAGTGTCAAAGAGAAGATATAAGCAAGCCAGCGCTGGCAGAAGGAGAACTGTGTGAGGTGGATGACATTTTCACTGTAAGTGCAAGTCCTGGTTAGATTTTATATAAATATAATAGTTTGCTGTTGGTTTCATTAAGATGTTAAGATTTTGTCATCATGAGGTTGAGACTTCTGTGTTGAGCTGCTCAGATTTGTGTTGTTGTGCTTGTATGCAGTATGATGTCCTGCTGCACATGGAAGTTGAAAGGCTCTTTGTTATGGAAAATTTTATTTCTACTGAGAAATCTGAAAAGATTGCTGTGCAGAATGAAACACCTGAAACAATGACAAGCAGATGGCGCCAAAAACTCAGCAGGTAAGTTTATGTTCATGTGTTGTTTTAAATTAAATGAACCGTACAACATAGTTGAACATTTCTTTTCCACAGGTTTATTTTACCTGAGTATGTCCTGGACTTTGGTCATGTGATTCAAGGAACTATTGCTACTCACATCATTAAAGTGACCAACACACGGCCTTTCCCAGTATCTTTCAGAGCGAAGCACCATTTGCTGGATGGCACTGGTACATTTCTGATGACATACTAATTGTAATTTTTTTCGATATTAATCAAAGAAATGTATGATATTTTATTGGTGCTTATATCTTTGTAGGATTTAGCACAGAACTTAACAAAGTGAAGAATCTGCAATACTGTGAGTCAGAGACATGTGAGATAAAGTTTGATCCACTTGGAGCAAATCTGGAGCTTGGGGAGATCTGCGTCATTTTGCCTATTCAGGTGGGAATCCCATAATTTGATAACAAGTAATATAATCATGGAGAATAAACAGCGTTTATTTAAAATTGAGTTCAATTTAAAAAAAAGAGAATCCTGTACTTTGGATAATTGTCAGGTGCTGGAGGGTCCTTTGCTGCATGTGCGTCTGCATGCCGTGGTCGCAGTGCCATCACTGAACGTCTCCACTGATGCGCTGCACTTTGATACAGTACAGTGTGGCATGTGCCAGGTGGCAACAGTGCAGCTTCACAATGCTGATCCAAATCCGTGGGAGTGGAGCATCAAAGAAGAGAAGCAGGAAAACAAAAAGGTAAAAGCACAGAGCACTCAATTTAGATCTCATTTTGAAGGATTTAAAATATTTTTTTAAATACAAATGCAAAAATATAGCTTATTGGGTTAGGTGCCTTGCCCAAGGGACACTTCAGCCATAGAACTTGGTGGAACCAGGAATTGAACTTAACCAAAAACATACAACTGAGAAAACTAAAACTAATCAATGTTTTTTTGATTGCATATGAAGGTGGACAAGCATATGCCACTGCATTTAAAACAGAAAGCCCTTTTAGAACAACCACCTTCTCCAGTAATCTTTGAGATGTTGCCATCAAGCGGCATGCTATATCCTGGAGACAAAGTCAATGTTCTCGTCAAATTCATTCCAGCTGAAGGGGTAAGTTATTTTAACTTTTATATCAAAGTATAATTTATGAAAAAAAAGTATATAATAATTAGGTGGCACAGTGGCTAAGTGGTTAGCATGTTCGCCTCTCAGCGCTGGTTCCATGTTCTTCCCGTGTCCGCGTGGGTTTCCTCCCACAGTCCAAAAACATGGATCACGGTCAATTGAGTTCTCTAAATTGCCCTATATAGAGTGGGTGTGTGTGTGAGTGAGTGTGTGCCCAGTGATATATTGGCGTCCTGTCCTGAGTGTATCTGCCCAGCTCCCCAAACGTTCTCCCCTGGATGGGCATGGGGAACCCCCCCGTGACCCTAGTAGAGGATAAAGCGGAAGATAATGGATGGATACACTAACCATTTTGTGTTGTGACAAAAATTCTTAAATATGCTTTTAAAATAATTGTAAGGAGAATTGGAACTGGCCATTATGGGTGAGTGAGCATGAACATATGGGACTGAACATATGGTTCCTGTTACTGTAACGTTCAAGTAAGCTCAAGTAATTTATTTATACAGCGCTTATTACAACAGTACATCGTCACATTGTAACATAGACCTTCATGTCTGTTGCAGAAAAATTACAAAACAAGACTAGTGGTATCAGTGGCCCACGGCATTCATCACATCATGCTGCTGGCCGAGGGTCAGGGTGAGGAACCATTATTGGAGTTCTCCACCTCTGTGGTGGAAATGGGGCCAATGCTGCCCAAAAGTGATGGAGAATTTGAGGTGCTGGTTAGAAACCCCTGCCCCTTTGACATCGAATTTTATTCCTTGGACCTTGACAAACAATACCTGGAGGAAGAACAGGTGACAGTTCAGATTTATTAAATTTAAGATAAGTTTTGTATGCACTATAACACAGAATAATCTCTGCTACGAAACATCCACACATTAACGTCCCCAGATCATGAGAGTCATCACTATGCTTCACAGCTGGGGTAAAAAAGTGTGTGTCTGGTGTAGATAGTGTGATTAATGAGGTCAGATGCAAAGAAATTGCCACGGTCAAGGTAGTTTTTAACAATCACTATCAAACATATTCATTAGTTTAAAGAATTTTGGCACTCAATAGTTGCCAAGGAACTATTTGGCAATTTCCTGACCCTAACCCAACTGATGTTTTCAGGTACCAATAACAGTTCTTTAAAATAAGTCATTCATTCATGTGCCAGATTTGTGTAGCAACAAAAACAACTACAGTTACTTTCAGAGAATGTTGTCTGAAATGAAGCGCAAATGTTATATTTGGGTCCAAAATTGGTTTATGTGCCACATTTAACTTTTTTAAATTTAAATGCTGATGAATTGTCCAGTTGCGGCACGGTCTCTTAGTGGTTTAGCACGTTCTCCTCTCAGCACTAGGGATTTCCGGTTCGAATCCCCATCTGGGTGGAGTTTCCATGTTCTCCCCGTGTCTGCGTGGGTTTCCTCCGGGTTCTCCAGTTTCCTCCCACAGTCCAAAAACATGGATCAAGTCAATTGAGTTCTCCAAATTGCCCCATATAGAGTGTGTATGTGTAAGTGAGTGTGTGAGTGAGTGTGTGTTCAGCGATAGGTTGGCGCCCTGTTCTGGGTGTATCTGCCCAGTGCCGAAACATTCTCCCCTGGATGGGCATGGGGACCCCCCCCCCCCCCCCCCCCCCCCCCCCCCCCCCCCCCCCCCCCCCCCCCCCCCCCCCCCCCCCCCCCCCCCCCCCCCCCCCCCCCCCCCCCCCCCCCCCCCCCCCCCCCCCCCCCCCCCCCCCTTGATCTTTATTGTTACAGATTCTGAGAAAGGTTAAAGGATATGATGCACAAAATGTACTGCTGATTCCACCTCGGGCCGCTGGGGAGCCTCTGCCAGTCGAACTGGTGGATTATTACAAAGAGCTGTGTTCTCAGGAACCTGGTAACTAAATGATCATTAATGTATTTATGCCATATATTTACAAACTCAGCCCTAATCCTAATTAGACATTCGTAGTGTTGCATTCACTATATATATTTTTTTGGTTTAGTAAAGCAGTAAAATTGCACGTTATGAACTTCTGGCTACAATGTAAATGAAATTATGCTTACTTATATACATTTCATACATTAACTTTGGATGTAAATGTATTAATTTACTTTATATGTGTTTGAAAAATACTTTGTATCTATATATTATCTATATTATCTATATATAGATAAGTATCTATATATTTATCTTTATAGAGACTTTATTCATATGTAAATTCACTGTTTAAAAATGATATTATTCGTAAATACACTCCTTTCCCCTCCTTTTGTTCATTTCAAATTCAGCTTCCTGTGTTCATAGTTACTTGTGGATTGGTTTTAATCTTTATATTTAAAACTCTGATTTTTTTCTGGAAAGTTTCAACCTTTTTTTGCCACAAACGTACAAATACATACTTTTTCTGTTTCTTTTACTAACAGACTTGAAAAAACCCAGCAGTGTGGGTGAACTGGAGGCGAACCATCTGGCCCAACCCTTCTTTCCCAATGAAGGCATCAACAAGGGGATTGCTATCATAGTGCAAGGTGCACCTCTTACAGGTAGACCGCTGAATAACACATACAGTTTACACCACTATGTACCAGCTGATATTCAATAGTCAGTTTTAAGGACGTTATCATGAACCATTTTCTAATCTGACTGCAGCAGAGCTACCAATAATAAATAATAAATTGATAGTCTTAAATAACTTTAAGCAATGCACTGTCATTTTTTACACACTACAATACAAGTGTTTTTAATTTTGTATTTTATTATTTGTTTAAATTGGTCCCTGGTTTGACTTCTAACTTGGCAACATGTAGGAAAGACAACGTTTGCAGTGAACTTGGCACGATACTATGGTGCAGCATGTCTGAGTATAGACTCAGTAGTGCAAGAAGCCTTGTATTCTGGAATGAGCCCTGCAGCCAAACAGGCAAGAGAGCTGTGTGGCATCACTGACTTGGAGCCTACACTGGGCACAGTTAAGGAAAATGGTGAATATATTTTTTTTCCCAAAATGTATTTAACATGCACAATTTGAAAATATGCATACAGGTAGCACTGTTTAGTGCATAGTACCAAGTATAAGTGCAGATTAGCTACAATAAAGGTCAAATTAAAAAGATGAAATGAAGGTTTTTGGTGTTTGCTTGTCTTCAGTTCTGGAGATTTCAGATAGTGTTCAGGATAGTGAACATACAGAGCTTCTTAGTTTGGAAGAAGTTGCTGAAGCTCCTGCAGATGAGGCCCTGAACCCTGAGTCCAAACCTGCCACAACCACCATCACCACCCGGGTGACTACATCAGTGAAGAAGAACGATGGATCCAGCGCTGCTTCAGTGGTACTGATCCTCATAGTTAACATCACTGCACGTGTGTGGATGTCTGTTATTCATATGAGCCGATTACAATGACGCGTATCCATAGAGTTTTATAGTAAAAGGTTTTTGTGAGGTTAGTCGTGAGGTCTTTTCTCACCAGTTATTTACAAACGATTCAATAAAGGGGACGATTTGTGTCTCCCATTTACCTACCATCACACCTTTTCAATGTGGGAGAAAACTTAAGTACCTAGAGAGGACATGCAGAATCCTCACAGAAAGGAGGACCTTTGTTTGGCTTCGTCTGGAATCAAACCCAGAACCTTCCTGCTGTAAGTGCCACCACTGTGCAGCCCTAACATTACAGTTAGCATCGCGTAAGAAAATGACCAAAAGTCCATGACGATCTCACTAATTAAATTTAAATTAAATCTGTAGTAAATATTTTTCCTAACCTTGTTGTAGTTTAATTACAAATTAATTGGGACTCTGTTTGATTAGGAGACACATCTCTGAAAACAAGAACATGGTAGACAATAGCAATTGACACTGCACCAAGTTTTTATCAAATGTCGTTTTAAATCCATGAGCTTTGATATGGAATCAGTTTCCCTTTCGGAGCTTCTCTGGTTCAGTTCTACAGGTGTTGAGGTCAGGGCTTCTGACTGGGTCTGTCAGGTTCTTCCACACCAGACTCAATCATGCTTTTAAGAACTTTGACTAGGTGCTTGATGATATAAACCTGTGGTGACAAGAATAAATAAAAGAACTGAATATTTCATTCATTCATTGAATAATTAGGAGATTGATGAGTTTTCTGTGTAATTGTCTTTGAAAACCTGCGGTAAGGAGAAAGCTCATGTGAGTGCAGAGCCCTGCAGTGACGGATCATCTGTTGTGTGCAGGCCACTCACATTTACAAACCCCAAAATGACAGCGTGGGCCAGGTGGTTGAGCTGCCCGAAGAAATTCTTCTGGACATCCTGACAGAGAGACTTCAGGTAAAACCAGAACAACACCAACTGCTAAACTTAACCACCTCTGTTTGAACTGCATTAACATTCAGCTTATTAACAATTCTTAATACTTCTTTATTATTTTTGCTATATGCACATTTGCAACCGTTTTCAGCTTAGCGACTGTTACCGCGGCGTCGTGATCGATGGCTTGGAGACGCCGTACTGTCGCAATCCGAGCACCGTGCTAAGTGTCATCCTCAAAGCCTTTAACAATCGGCCACACATTTATGTGATCGAGCTCTGTGACGACTACACCGACTTCAAAGCCAGAGAGAAAGCTGAAGTGGAGAAGACAGGTAAGTGATGCCAGGACGCAGTTTAGAGACGCTTAGTTGAGGCTCAGTTTCCAGTCTTCTGTATTGTTGATGGCAGAATTATTAGCAGTGTCATGTGCCAACGGAATTTTCTTGTTGTTCTGTGAGGACCAAAGACAAAGGAACCATGTGGAACTATTCTGGGGCAGCATGGTGCTACCGTGGTTAGCATGCTCTCAGTGCTGGGGATCCAGGTTCCCATGTTCTCCCCATGTCCTATGTTCTTCAGGTTCTCTGGTTTCCTCCCACAGTCCAAAAACATGGATTCAAGGTGAATTGGCTGCTCTAAATTTCCCCATCAAAATTGCCCCACATAGTGTGTGCGTGACCAGTGTTGGATTGTAACACACCACTCATTTTCTAATAATTTGATCAGTTTGATGTCGTACACTTACCTTCCTATTTAAAAATCTGAAGGTGAATCCAACATGGCAGCATACAGGACGTTAATGACATGAGCCAATTACTTATTAATCTGCCAACCTGTTGCTTATCGTTGCCATCAAAGCACTTCTCAGTTATGAATGATTCCAAACTTTGGGAGACAAGTTTGTTTGTGTGTTTAGACGCTCTACAGAAGCAACAGAAGGAAAAAGAAGAGCAAAATGTGAAGGAGATGGATGAGCATGAGTATGATGCTCTTTCAAAAGAAGATAAAAAACACATTGACCTTCAACATCGAGAGTTGTTGAAACACAAGCGCAGGTAACTTAGAGGATGACAGGTTTGGATTCTACAAACCTTATAACTCTAAGTTTTTCTTTTTAAATTAAATTGTGTGTAATGTCACGGCTTAACCAACTCTTCAGCGGTGTTGATGTTATGTCCTTTGTCTTTATTAAATTTAGAGTTTTAAAGGTGCGTAGTTCACACCTCTCATCAGACTCGTTTCATCCAGTCTGTGTTTTTGTGCTTTAGTCCTTGTTAATTAGTCTTTATTTCACGCGTTTTGTGTATGTAAACCCGCCGTACCTCGTCTGTCCTGTCTGATGGTTGATTTAAGTTTTAAGTCCTGTTTGCTTGTGCGGTTGTTTCTCTGGTGAAACTTTGGTTTGAGCGCCTCGGACTGGAAATGACTTAACAGAGCATAACATCACCTCAAAGGTTCTGGAACTGCTCATTAAAACATGTTGAAAAGCTTTGACTGAGCGATTACGTTTCTTTATTCATTATAAGCTTTTAGAGTATTACAGACAAGGAAAGTAGTTTTTTATATTTAATGCAAGTGAAAGTTTTTAAATGTTTTCTTGTGAAATTTCTGTAGAGAGAAGAAAAAACATCCAAAGCCACAAAGGGGGGGTGAAAAGCAGGTGTTCAAATGTTTCAAAAATTTGATGTCAAGAAATAAGAACCCGGATTCTTCAGAAAAGAAAAACCCGATAGGAAGCAAACTGATCAGAACTTTTTCAAGCATGCAGTTTGATAAGCCTCGAGACAACAAGATGTCCCTGATCATGCCCGACAAGGTCACCAAAACAGTCCCAGAAGAACCTGATGAAGGAAGCAAGAATAAAAAAGGAAACGATGAGAAAGACAGCAAGTCATCTCACGTCGATCCAGTGGTTCCGTCCGAAGAACCGGTCAGATTTTGTTTATCTTTTTAAAATCAAAAGAGATGATGAGGAAATGTTAGCAATTAGCTACAGCATCTAATGTTTTCACAGGATTAGGATTATGCCAGAAAATGATATAATTCTTAATACATTAATAATAAAATCAATTCTCCGTTAACAGAAAACTGATGCAGATGTGCAGCTGTTCGAACGCTTTGAACAATACAAGAAGAATCAACAGCAGATTCATGAACTGCTTAATTACTGGGACCGAACCCACGGCAACCTTCTCACCTCCAAAGTGCGTCCCTGTGTCAAGAAAATCACAAAGCGAGAAAAGGACAAACACGATCATCTGGATACAGAAAGAACGAAAACCAACAAGACGGACTCCAAGCTGGCCTCCAGTCAGGGTCCTGATGTTCAGAGTACAGAGGGTTCAGACAGCGAGCTCACACTGGAGCCTATCCCACTCATCTCCTTACCTGCCAACAAAAAAGAACCTCCGAGCCTATCTGAATTCCTCACCGACAAGAAACTGCCGTCCGTGGAGGAGGTATAAACAAATGTATTTGTTAAATTTGGATGTTTAGAAAGAAGCACAGGCAGAATTTTAACATTAAAGTTTTCCTTAAGAAAAGACATACTGTTGGCTGCATTCTGCACGATCAGCATTAATTAAAGGTTATCCAAAATTCTTCACTGGTAAAGTAATATATTTCACCTCTTTACACACACAGACACATAAATTATATAATATATAAATTATAGCAGACAGTGTGTGTGTGTAAAGAGCCAATGCACCGAAATTTTGTTTTGTGTACAATAAGTGTATAATGAATGACAATAAAAGTTATCCAAGTCCAAGTCACTAGTGCAGCAGTTAGCACAGCAACCTCACAACAAGCAGGTTCCAGTTCTGATTCCCAGTTTGATGGACAAAGGTCCACTCTGAGTGTAGTCTGCATGTCCTCTCTGTGCCTCCCTGAGTGGCTTTTACATAAATGTCGTTTTTCTAATGCTGCATGTTGTTTTAGATTTTAGAGCAGTCGGAGCTTGACCTCAGTGGTCCACCTATTCCACCCCCCATGCTGTTTTCAGTGATTCCATACCCCAAGAAGCGGCCTCACCCCAACTCTGAACATCCACTGAGCTATTTTACCTTTGTGATGCCCTCATCCCTGGAAGAAAAGTGTGAGGCTAAATCTGATGTGGACACCGTGAAATGCAAGGTACTACGCCTCAGTTCAGCTGCAAAATTTTTTTAAGATGCCATTATGAAACAACATTTAGATAAAAAGGATTTCATTTCTAAAGACATGTGGTTCTATTCCTATCTGTAGGTGGTTTTTGTGTAGAAATTTTCCAGACTGCTACTTTTAAAAACTTGACATACGCTGACAATGTTAGCCACAAGGCCATGGGGTCGCCAACTCAAAATCTAATTGGTTGAAGCAAAAGGTTGATCTACACTAATTTGGTGCTAAAGGACAATTCATTTTGAAGGCAGAGGATTAAATATTTAAAACCTGGCAACCAATGCTTTAATAAGAAAATGCAAGTCTGGAAACACCGTAACCGGGGAAACGCTATGAAAGAAAACAAAATTATTTAATAATTAATTATGGACAAAATTTAATTACCAAAAGTCTGTGGTTCAGATATTTTGGACCTTTAGAGAGCTTTACAATAATATATTTTTTTATAACAATAAAAAAAAAACAATAATATATGTAAATTAAATTTTAAAATGGAATTATATTTTCTAAATGAAATTAAATGGTCCCTCACATCCAGCACAACAAATCAAAGTCAAAACATGAATGAGCCAAAAAAAAAACCTCATTAAATTCTGCTTCATGCTTGTTTTATCAGGAGGAAGTAGCAACTTCAAACAAAAGTGCCAAAAGTCACTCTTCTTCACCCACCAGCATCCCCTCACCCCCACGGGTTCAGAGGTAAGAGCATGATCAACACACACACACTACATTCAGAAAGTTGTTAATAAACTATCATTAAGTTAAATTTCCATGTTTGTTTCTGCATGCTGTAATGATGGATGTCATTCTTGAACAGACCTTTTGTACAATTATTAACTTTAATTTGACTGAAAAAGTATAAGAACAACATGTGGATAACATTTGTAAAAAAAACAGTACATTTAGTGACAACCCATATTTTTTACTTATTTCAAGACAATTTTGCCTTAAAGAGAATGTTTTTAGTACAAGACATCAGCTACTTCGCTTCAGTTTCTTAACCATTTTATAATCAGCTGAAATCTGCTTAATGACTAAACACTGCTGCTGAGTTGGCCTGATGCATGAACTGTACATTACATGTTTGCCGTTTTATTTCCCTGGTCAACCGGCTGGCTGTGGCTTTCTTGTGACCTCTGTGTAGACTTACCCATTTCCGCTGGGTGGTGCCATCAAACGGTAAGGTGATCCTAAAACTCTGGTTCAGCTCCTCTGAGCCTGGTGAGTTCCATCAAACCCTCAGCTTTGAGTTGATGGGAAGTAACCGTCACCATCAGCTCGACTGTAAAGCCATCTGTGCCTTCCCATCCATCAGCAAGGACTATAAGTAAGTGTTTATAACAGATCTGAAGAACAAACCGTATAAACGCTGGGTCTTGTGAGAAATCTGCAAAATATATCTAATACCATAATACTCTGTGTGTCATACAGAACGGTGTTTGCACACTGCAGGAAGGTCTTACAGCTCGGTAATAAATTACGGAAGTCATACGTCCTCAGCTCAGACTCATATAACTTTGGCCCGATGCTTTGTGGGAAAATGATAGACAGGTGCGGATGATTTTTTTTTTTTATTTCTATTTTTGTAATAAGTTTAGAAGTCCGTATAGCAATAACTTTGTATTTGGCCTGTGAAAATCTGTGTAAACATTTGGTACACTGAATATTTCTTAATTTCTTAGATAAAAACATTACATAACTTTCTCTAAACAGGGGTATAAAACAGAAAGGAAACACTGAGAGGCTTGTAATACAAAACAACTCTCCTATGGAGGCGAAAGTTAAATTCTGCTTCCAGCAGGACAGTGAGACATTCGGCCTGGACCCTATGAGCATGGTCCTGAAACCCAATGAGAAAAAGGTATGCTTCTTAATACAGATAGATTTTTTTGTTGTAGTATTCATCATATTTATCTCAGTCTGTTGTGTTTTGTGTTGGTGTTTATCACCAAATGGTTTTGAGAAGCCTTCACTGCAACTAAATAGTTCAGATAGGATTTACTACCAATCAGCTGGGTTGGATTGGAGCCAGAGACATTGCATATGGAATTGGTGGGAAAGTGCAGGAAGATGAGCCACCAATAGCAATTTTTGGGTATGCTGCGTGCCCTACGCTTGATGCGTTTAAATACACCAGACCAGGGCAACAGGGCAAAGAAGCATGGTTGGCACTGTGGTGTGGGCTGGATATGGGGTTTCTTAAACCTGTGATGTAAAGGAGGTTAAGGGAGGATCATGGGGGATACCGTCTCGAATGACACGGGTGGGCCCGATTAACTGCTGGATTCATTGACGTCTCTAAGCTGATCACATTTTAATGCAAAATCTTGAGAAATATATATATTTTAAATATCAGCCCAAGTTTTAGACCCACGTCCATCAGAAATTTTGGTGTGTCCTGTTTGTTTTTGCAGAAGCTCAGGATATGGGCATTTCCCAAAAGTCCAGGGCTCATAGAGGACAATCTGGTGTGTGATATTGAGAAGAACCCTGAGCGTACCATCTTCCGTATCGCTTGCAGAGGTGTCAGGCCAGAGCTGGAGGTGGAGCACAAACAACTGAGTTTTGACAAGATACCCCTTCACAGGTCTGAACACAACTTATGTCATTTGGCTTATACAGGTACCACTGGTCTTCTAAAACCTACTGGATAACATTAAAGCATTATATAAAAAAAAAGTTATTACTGGTGCATCAAAAAGCAGGGCAGTTGATTTGAGATAAAGAGCCTTGTTTTATCTGAAATATGATTGGTTTTATTTAAATATGGCAGACTGGGATTAATACATTTCTATAGGTACTGTATTTTTTATGCAGCACACTTTATAACATACTTTACATTTTAATTTCCATATAATAAAGTTTGTTTATCTACCACCACCACCCCCCCCCCATCCTCGACTTGGCTCTTTCAGGACGGACACTCGCACCCTTTGCCTGCGAAACTTGACGCCCTTATCAGTGAGATGGATGTTATCTGGTCTTGAGTTGCTGGGTGATGAGTTTAGTCTGTCCCAACATCAGGGCATCATCATGCCCGAGTCGGAGTGTTTGGTACATATGAACTTTTGTGCCATGAAAGCTGTAAATCTGAAGAAAGCTATTAAGCTAGAGGTATTATAAAGACAACTTCTCTCAACCTCTCTAAAAATGTATTTACATCTAAAGCCTGATTTACATAACAGTTTTGTATTTTCAATGTGGTCTGTGTTGCTTAGGTGTCAGATGAACACAATGTCTTTGGTGTTGTCCAAACAGAACAAATTTCCATTGTGGCAGAAGCCTATGACTTTGATTTGGACATAGTTTTTCCAAAAGGTACTTAAATCTCCTACTCAGGATTAAACATTCAGTCCTTTTGGTAAAACAGCACCAAATATTAAATGCAATGGTTTTATTTTTAAAGGTACAGATGGGGTTTTGGACTTTGGTGTCATCAAAGTAACAGAAGAAGTAAAGTTGTCACTAAACCTAAAAAACAAAGGCAAATACGAAATAGCATACAGGTAAGTCTACTTTTATATTGTTGATAACTCATTCACACTGTTCAGCTACAACATCAACGGCTAACCTTACCTTATAAATTGACCTTTTTCTATTTACAATAATAACTGGAGTCAATTCTTAATGTGATGGTGCGATAGGAGACAGTATATGCTTTAGCAGAGGTCCAGAGGTTAATTAGGTACCAGGTGGCTTTATTTTTAATAAAAAGTATATCAAATATAAAAATGTATATAAATATTGTATTCTCTCCGTGTCCGCGTGGGTTTCCTCCGGGTTCTCCGGTTTCCTCCCACAGTCCAAAAACATGGATTACGTCAATTGAGTTCTCCAAATTGCGCCACCTAGAGTATGTTTGTGTGAGTGAGTGTGTGTCCAGCGATAGATTGGCGCCATGTCCTGGGTGTATCTGCCCAGCGCCAGAAATATTCTCCCCTGGATGGGCATGGGGGTCCCCCCTGCCCCTAATAGAGGATAAAGCGGAAGATAATGGATGAATGAATAAATATTGTATTTGGAACATGCGCACTGCGCCCCCATGGCAAATTAACAAAATGAAAAACATACTGAAAAGTTTGTTCACGATTTTCGTTATTGATTTATCATATTAATTAACGACATTAATAGCACAGTCGCTGTCTGTGTTCAATTGCTTTAGTCTGCATTTGTTCATCACCGATTGGCTGATCAGACTTTAAACGTAACGGCGGTAAGAATCAAAGGGCAGAAATCGTTCACATTTTAACAAAATCAGAGTGACGTAGTGAGCGGCGTCCTGTTCAACTTTTAATGTTGCTTTCCTTACGTCACTGGAGCGGGCGCTTTGGTTCCGCGGCTCTCAGTCCGAGCCGCACACCTGAACAGGTGAGGGACCGGACCGGCCGCCAGGTGCGCATTGTCTCGCTTGATTGGCGCGACGCCTTCTGGGAGTTGTAGTCTCCACATAAGAATTCCGTCGTCGACCAGTAATCCGCTGGCTCCCCCTAGCGGCTGGTCGCTCCGTTACACAACAAACTAACAACGCACATATTACATTCATAATGTAATTCAATAGAACCTGCTATATTAAAACTTAATCTCTGTGATTTATATTAAAGTTAAGATTAATAAAATATAAAGAAGTGTAGATCTGAATATGTTTATCTTGATAACTGTAGGTTCACCTTGGAGCCAACAGAGCCTGGAATGCCCAACCTCGACTCCATCTTCAATATTACACCACAGAAAGGATCTCTCCACCCCACTGACCGTCCCACTGTGGTCCAGATCACCTACAACCACAATAAGGAAGTGTCTATTAGAGAACAGCCCATCCTACATTGCCAGGTCAGAGGATCTATCTATCTCTCTCTCTCTCTCTATATATATATATATATATATATACAGCTTTAAAATATACAATTATTTTAGCTGCAGGTGTTTGAAGCGAACGATGTGGATGCTGGAGAAACAGTCAGTGTTATACCCATTAAAGTGTCTGTGGAGTCTTTCTTCACAAAGTTCAGCATCGTTCCATTAAATGGCATTAATTTCGGAGCGCTTTCCTATGGCTCCCGGACCATACAGGACTTCACAGTGGAGAACAAGAGCAACTTTGAGATTAATTTTAATATTAGCAGACTGTCTGCCGATCTTCCTGGGAATGCTGAGAAAATGAGGTGGGCAGAGTGAGGTGAAGGGAGATCGTTTTAAAATCTTACACGGCAGAGCCTCTCTGACTGAATGTCTGATTTTTATTGCAGAGGGAAGAGATCATCAAGTTTCTCCATAAAATGTACAGGTCCTAAACTTCGGCAGACGGAATCTTCTCAACAAACGGCACAAGCTCAGGTAAATGGAACCTTTAGGTCTGAACTTTTGGAAATGTGTAGCATGTTTTTACAATTGGTCTGAACGGACATGTGGGAAGTTCAAGAGCTTCTGTTTCCTCCCACAGTCCAAAGATGAGTTAAGTCAAGTGAGCAGGAAATCCTAAATTAGCTTTCTGTTTGAAGACAATTTATTGAGTTATCAGATGAATGTATAGAAGGATGAAAAGAGAGAAAAGAAGATTTAGAAATAAAAAATACACATTAAATATAAAACAATAAAGCTAATATAGATACATTCACAAAATTATACAGAACCAGTTAAAAGTAAGGCCACGCCCCTTGTGGCTCCATCCTCCATGTCCTTCACTTACCATACAGATGGAGTTTTTTAGTTCTCCAGTTCCAGACTGTAGTCCATCTGTGTTCTGTGTTGTTCGTCCCCTGTTGGTTCTCATCACAGAACAGGTATCATTTGGGTGGTGGATTGCTGATGGTCAGGTTTGCAGTGACACGGCTGGGATAGGACTAATGCATCCACCCAATACCCCCTGTTCTGTGGTGGTACCTGAGTGTTAGAGAACAGAGGACACAGTATGTCCTGTAGACACTAACAGATGGACTACAGAGTGAAACTGGAGGACTACAAAGTCCAGCTCTACAGGAAGTGGAACTGAGAAAAATAGAATAGAATAGGTGGAGCAGAAAGAAGCATGTCCAAACTTTTGACTGGTTATGGACATCTGGTCACATCACACCGCATGTTGGTAAGTGTGGGCATTACCATCCCCAACCACACGAGACAGAAAACCACAAAAGACAAATAATATTTGGAAGATAAATTGGTCTTAAGTGTAAATAAAGTGAAAAAGAAAGTAAAGGAAAGCCTGTGACGTGTCCTGTCCACACAGATGCGGTTCACCATGGGGGTGTTCTCGTTGACTCCATGCTCTGGCACCATTCAACCTGGGGCCCAGCAGGTGGTAACTGTGGACTGTGTGGCAGAACAGGTAGGCCTCTGGGAGGAGTTCCTATCAGTGGAAATATCAGACAGAGACCCTTCTGATAACCCAGGAGGGATCCCCTACATTCTGGGGGCCGAGATCTGCATGCCAGGTCAGTGGATTATAAAAACCCTGGCAAAGCTTCATGTATATCAATAGATCAGAGTTTTTTTTGCTTTTGATTCGTCATATTTCTGCACTGCAGCATGTATAAACAACTAGAAAGAATCATGAGCCAGAGGATCGTGCTAATCATTATTTCTGCCTTCACTAATAAAGATGTTTTGATTTTTACTTTCATCATTTTGCACCTCAGACATGGATGGCTTTGTATATACAGTCAAAATGTTGACACGGCTAACCATAACCAGACCTGCAAATCTATTGTTTTAAATGTAATCAATCAGGTAGAGGTCAGAGTCCACAGCTCAACAGTAACGATGACTGTAGTGAAAAACTGAAGTAAAGTAATTATAGTCAGTGATTTCATACTCTTCATTCTGCATCTCTCTGGTCATTAATAAAGTGAACCATGAAGTGTAAAAGAACAGGGTACAGAATTAAGTGGCTAGTAAATTTTTCTGTACTTTATGCCACTACAGAGGCTTCTAATGTCATTTCTCTTTCTTTTTGTAGAAATAGCCTACAGGGATGTGGCTTCCATCTTCGAGGAGCACAGACTTTGTAAGAACAGTAGCATGCTGCACTCTGAGCAGTATCTGGATGCTACAGGCATTTTTGTCCAAGATGACAACAAGTTTGTTTTTAACAACGTGCTGGTCGGCCAATCGGCCAAAGCTCGATTCCGCCTCACCAATCCAGGCAAAGTTCCCTGTGAGCTCATTTTGCAGATCAAAGCTGTTCCTAACAAGGTGTGTCCATGTCTTATGTGTAATCGTCTTTCGTATAAGTTTCATTAAAATCCAATTACTTGATTATAATTGCTGGTTGTTTCAGACTCCTGCGAATGGCTCTGAGGTGTTTGAGATCTGTCCCGCGCGCATCACAGTTCCCAGCCACTCATATGCCTTTGCCACGGTCACCTTTACTCCACAGAACATGCAGACCTATGGCGGACTGTTTGAGGCGTGTTTGGAGGGGTATGCACTGTCTCTTTGTATTTGTGAATGTCTGGTGGGTTCATTCCGGTTTTAAACACGAGTGGATCCCAGTTTTGTGAAATGTTCTTCCTCTACACCCTTCAGTTATCTGTTTTTTCTTAATTGTAAACTTTGGTTGAAGAAAGACCCAATGACACACGTCATAATCTTCATAATCCATGAATTTCATTGAATCAAAATCTTCATAATTAGAGTGTCCATTTATTCACATAACTGAATAAATAACATGCAGATTTAACATGAAGATAGCATTTAAATATGAGGAATGTGATTTAATATTTAATGTTCTTTTTGGTAGCCCGCCCTTATTGGGCAAGAGCCGGGTGCTGGCATTTGATTTGGTCGGTGAGGGTAATATGCCCTTTATAAATGTTCTAAAACCAGTTAGAAGGTCTGGCCAAGGACAACCAGTCCTGCAGTTCAAACGGCTGCTGATGGGCAAGAGACAAACCCTTCCTCTGCACATCAAGAACATCAGCAACGTATTAGCAGAGGTATCATTCATGTTTTTGAATTTTATGTATTTTGCTAGGATCACACACACACTCACACACACACACACACACCTGATTCATATTTCTGCTTTTATGGTTCAGGTAAACATCCACTTGCTTGACAGTAAAGGAGTGTTTACATTGCAAGCAGCTCCAGGTACTTTATCTGACCTGATTACTTCCTCAAACATGGAGGATAAACAGAAAACAGGTGAGTGAGAAATAATCAGCATGGGTCTAATATATATATATATATATATATATATAAAAATATTGCTAAATTTTAAGCTTTAGATAAATGTCTCTTGAATGTTTGGGTGATATTTAATAAAATGATTAGATATTTCCTAAAAAAATGACCAAACGTCCTTCACAGGGAGACCGATGTCTTTGACTTCTGCCACTCTGACTTTGAATGCCAGGCAGATGGCAGAGTTCGAGGTGGACTTTCATCCTAAGACTTCTGACACTTTCGATGCCAAAGTGCGCCTGCTGGTGATAGACAACCAGTATGAGGAGACAGTGGTGCAGCTGTCTGGAAAAAGTTACTGTGAAATCATTTCCATAGAGAATTTCAGCAGTGAGCTTCCTCAGGACCAGCCCAGTCCAGACAGTAAGTGCATCTTGCAGCCATGCAGACATGGGAAGAACATACTAATTTTACACACAAGGGACCCAGGCCATGTAAGCTGATAAACAAACCCAGGACTTTGTTGCTGTGAGGTTACAGTGCCAACCAATTTAACATAAAGTTGAAATATAAATGCTTATAGTGTATGTAATGGTTAAACCTTCTCACTGGTTTTATATTTTTATAGTATTGTGTTTACAGTATTGTAAAGTGTTTTTCACCTTCTTTCCAAGCATCTGTTGGGGATGTTCTCTATTTTGGAGACTGCCATGTGGGGAGCAACTACTTCAAAAGTTTTACACTTCGCAACAACAGTGACTCTGAGACCCTGCGGTTCGAGTGGCCCCAGATCGGACCTCATCTGCTCTTTTCACCTCGAGTCGGGCATCTTCATGCAGGCTGCAGCAAGGAGATTACAGTGACCTTCAGTTCAGCACAACCCATAGTGCTGAATCAACAGATAAAGTGTAAATACTGTCGGATAACCTTTCAGCAGCCCGTTGACCAAGTGCCAGACTGGGATGACAGTCTGCGCACCATTAAATGGGACAAATCAGATTCCCCCCAGGAATTAAAAAAGAAGGTAAGAAAAAGACTGAGCGGCTGAGAGTTTTCATTCTGAAAGGTGGATCCTAACAAAATACAAACAATGATTTATGGGTCTGTAAATCTTATTGATCATGCAGACGTTTTCCCTTCTTGAGATTTTTATTAATGTTCAGTCTTTATAAAAAGATATTTTAGCAGCATTTCCAGTCATATAAAAAAGCAAGGACACCTCAGGTCATTCTCATTTGTGTGGTTCATTAAAAAGTCATTAGGCAATTACAATAATATTAATCAAATAATGTATCAATGTATGGTGTGTGTGTGTGTGTGTGTGTGTGTGTGTGTGTGTGTGTGTGTGTGTGTGTGCTCCTGTGGAATGAATAGTTATCACGCGGCTGTTGTGTTCTGTTCTTAGGTGATTAAGACGAACCCTGAGCCCGAGCACACCATTCTGAATCAGTCCTCTAAAGACCTGGAGCTGAAGATTAATGTCACATGTGATTACACCAAGTTTGAATGCAACACTAAATGCATCCAGTTTAAAGACACCATTCTCTATCAGCCCCAAGTGTTTCAGTACGTATAACGTTAACTCTTTACCTTTTTAATCCTGCAGGAACTCACCCAAACATTCCAATCAACCACTGTACTCCAGTTCTCACTCAGAGAACAGCCCTCTCCTATTTACATGAGCTCACAGTGGTTTAGGATTAGTTATTATCACTGTGACTGATGGTGAGGGAGGAAAATGTGCCTTTCTTAATTTAAGCCTCTGCCCGTGGGGCTAACTTCAGTCTTTAATCAAAGCAACAGCTGCAAACTTATCGATGCTCAATACGGTGATTAATTTTTTTCCCTATAAATGAACCTTGTGATGTTTTCAGGATGCAGATCTCGAACATTGGCAGTGTGAAGCTGGAGTACCACTGGCAGGTTATGATGGATGATTTTAAGAAAACACTGCAGAGAGGTAATCCTACAGCTCCTTACATTTACATCCAGAACTGACAAATGAGCATAAAATCAAACCCACATTTCCATCACATTCTCAGGTTAGTTTTCTGATCTGTCCAATTGCATTAAGACATTATGGGATGTATTTTCTTTATGTGAACAGAGATAACCGTTCAGGGCAGCTGTACACCACCGAGGGCATCCAGCAGGTTGGGTATCATGTCCAGACTGCTTTTGGGCGATCCAGACCGTCCTCCATTTAGTGTGGACCCCAGCATGGGGAGCATCCAGCCTGGAGCCACCCAGATCTTCCAAATTCGCTTTTTGCCTCTTGAAGTGGCTGATTATGAGGCCAGACTGATCTGCAGGTCTGTTCATCCGTTTTTTTCTTTATAAATGCATGGATTTCTCTAATATGGACACATTATTTAACCAAGATAGGTTTATATTCTTATGTCAAGGGTTAAAAACATTCTCCTAATTTGTCAGCTATACTGATGTTTAGTCATTTAGAACAAACTGATTTTCCAAACCACAGTTCTACCCCAATTTACTTTCATTTACTTCTAGAAAAAAAATATCTCTTTGCTTTCAGTTTAAACGAGGTTCATTTTTTTACATTTGTAATTTACATTTAAACAGCTTTATTAAAACTTATTGCTTATCTGCAGCAAATTTCGTTAAGATAAAGATTGACACTTGTGAATCCACGTCATTGCAGCATTCCTAATCTGAAGGAAAAGCAGTGTCCTGTAATCAACCTGAAGGGCCGCAGTGTGTTGACCTTCTGCTATTTTCACCTGGAGAACTCGGGCTACCTCAGTGACCTCAGACGTGACCCTGAGCTTTACAACTCAAATGAGGACCCAGACACTACACTACTGGAGTTTATGTCTATTGGAGTAGGAACATCTGTATGCAGGTACCAACTTGGTTCTATGTTTTGAAGACTGCACACCTCATTTTTAAAGTCATTTTAAAAATCTGACCCTGTATCAATAGAGTTATTAATAACTGGAGCAGACAATTGTATCAGATACACTGCCTTCCAAATTATTATGCAAATGATCCAGCGGGATGGTAGATTAAACCTCTGGCAGATTTAGGTGAGGAGTAATTGGACTAGATCAGATCAGATTGAAGAGCCAACATTTTATTTGAATATGTCTGGTTCAAACACCTGGATCAGCATCAGTGTCACCAAATCTGACGTTACAGATGATACAATCACAAATTACCAAATTCTATTAAATCCCACTTCACAATTCAATGATACAGTGCTCATGCTGCGTGGGGTGACGTTCACCTGTCAGCACTGGAGATTCAGGTTCGCATCCCAATTTTTGCTTGTTCTCCCAGTGTCTGCATGGGTTTCTCCAGGTTCTCTGGTTTCCTCCCACAGCATGGATTCAAGGTGATTTGGCTGCTCTAAATTGCCCCCTATATTGTGTCCAGCTGTCCAGCAATTGAAATCTGTATGTTTTTTAATTAAAGACGATACTGCTGACCTTAATGTTTGTTGTTTCAGGGAGTTCAGTGTTTTAAATCCAACCAATAAGCCATACACATTTCAGTGGAGGTGTGAAGACTCAGAGGTTAAACCCTTTTCCTGCCTCACTCCAATCAACACTATCTCACCAGGCAACAAAGTGGAGGTGGTCTTTAATTTGGATGTCAATCACACCTCAGTCCTTCAGCTTCTCTCGGTCACAGAGCTGACTTCATTTTTTTTTTTACTCTAGGTCTCCTTTAAATACCAGCCACAGGAGTTGAATGTGGTGGAATCACTCTGGACTTTTGTAATCCCAGAACACGAGTTCTCAGTGCCTTTCCTGCTGATGGGCACTGCTAACGATCCGGTCGTTTATATTGATCAAACATGCCTTCAGTTAGGGAGCGTGCTGATCGGTGAGCACATTTACTGAGTGCTGGTTATCTTTATATAGAATCAATAATTATGGTATAATGTATAAAAAGCAGTATTATTAAGAAGTCTGTCTCTTGTGCAGGTCATGGAGTTATTGAAACCTTTAATGTGGTGAATAAAGAAGACCGGCCTTTCGACTTTACCATCAGGCAGAACTCCTGCTACTCAGACACCTTTACAGACAAGCTGACGTTTAGACCGGTGGAGGGGACAGTTCCACCAAGAGATACGTAAGCAACGGCCTTTCTGCACAGAACTTAAAGCTGTACGACCCACCAGATGCTTACTTGTGCTTTTCGGAACAGATTTCCCGTTTGTCTATCTTTCACACCCACTCAGGAGGGACTGATGACATTTAACCCTCTCATCCACATCAAAGGGAAAGTTCAGCCTCTCTCCTTAAACATCAAGGCGGAGGTGTTCGGAGTCAATGCCCACGTTCAGTATGAGAGTCCAGAGGGAGTGATCAGTGAACTTTCTCCCAGTAATGAGCATACAGTCGACTTCAGCACAGTGAGTTTAAACGTCAACTGGTGGGTGATGGGGGCGGGGTCTCGTCTATGCTACCATATGATTCATGGGTGTGTTTTGGGCGTAACGAGTAATAAACCAATCAGTGTGGCACTCGCAGTTCCCTTTAAGAATCAGGTGGCACTCTGACTTCAGCTGATTGCCATTTCAGTGGCGCAGTTAATTAAATAAAATGTTAAAAAATAAAAAAAACTAAAGATTACAAGTAATAAATAAAAATTAGCGTTTATCTCATTCAGAGGAAATGAGATTTTGATTTTAGAGCATCTCGGTGATTTGATTGGTTGTTGTTGGCAGGTGGAGCTGAGCTGTAAATCTCACTGTGCCTTTGTGGTGTCCAATCTGGGGAAGTTTAGCTTTGATGTGCAGTATGAGCTGACAGGGTCTAAAAAAGGAATCCAACAACTCCAGTGCCACCTGCTGGTGGAGCCTAAAACTGCCGTGGTGCCCGTTGGAGGCCAGAATCGATGCATCCTCAGTTTCTGCCCTGTCCATCAATGTGACCTTACAGATATAAATCTTTTAATTAAGGTGAATAAAACATTTATTATTTTTCTAATTTATAAATAGTTTATTATTTGTTTATCTTTACTATAAATTTTATTTTCTCAGATATCAAATGGTCCGGTTTTCCGTTGCTCTCTGAAAGGTTCTGCTGCCCCCCTGGGTCTGGACTTTTCTTTTCTAAAGCACAACTTTGGTGTGAACTTCATCTTTGCTGCTGGCATGTCGCCTGCCACACACACATTATTAATTAGAAATAAGAGCAAAAAAAAGATCAGGTGAGCAATGGATTGAGTGATGATCTTATGAGCGCGACGCCTCATCCCTGTCCCTGTCCCTGTCGAGTATCTGTTGTAATTCTGGTTCCTGGTTCATTCTCTTTAGTGTGGACTGTTTATTCTCTAACACACCATTTCTGGAAATAAGCTTTAATCCTGAAGTTCTCTGCCCTGACGGAACTCTGACTGTACCCTTCACCTTCTACCCCCGAGAAGCTGTGCACTACCGTGAGAAGGTGGAGTTTGAGATGAATAAATATTCTACACAGGTGGTGGAGATCATGGGACAGGGTACTGAAATGAAGGTGAGTAAAAGAATGATGGGGTCGTAAATGCTTTCTATATGTCTTATGCGACCTGTGATTGTGATGTGTGTGTGTGTGTGTGTGTGTGTGTGTGTGTGTGTGTGTGTGTGTGTTTGTAGCTTAATGTTGAAGATCCAAATCACAAAGTTGTGAAGCTTGGGAATCTTCGAGTGGGCCAGAAAAGCAGGAAGCGCATCCCTGTGATCAACAGCAGCCCTTGTCCCCTGACCTTTTCTCTTGTCTTCAGACCCTCTGAGCTCTGTCTGCTGAATCCTAATGTAAGATAAAACCACATTACACTCATAGTGCAATCACTATATTATTATTATTATTATTATTATTATGAGTGGAGTGGTAGCTCCGTGGTTGGCTGTTCAAATCCCAGGTCCACTGAAGTTACCAATGTGGGTCCTTGAGCAAGACCCTTAACCCTCAGGGCTCCAGGGATGTTGTGGTTAACCCTGTGCTCAGCTTGTAAGTTGCTTTGGATAAAAGCGTCCAATAAATGACCAAATGTAATGAGTAAAAGCGCTGACTGTGTTAGTGTGATTAATGTAAGTGTCCACCTCTCAGTGCTGGGGATCCTGGTTCGAATCCCGATCTTGGTGGAGTTTGCATGTTCTCCCTGTGTCCTCCTGTTTGGCAGTGTTTGTGGCCGGACATGTCTTTAATAGACAAATGTGACCTGATATCTCTCCTCTTTGCACTTTTTTTAGATCCTGTCTGTGAGTCCTAATGAATCTGTAACTCTGAAGGGTGGTGGGGGCAAATGTGTGGTGGAGGTGGTATTCAGCCCTCAGCAGCACATTACACCTTTCAGTGAGGTGCTGCAGTTTGAGTGTTTAGGCGCTGTGCGCCCCCTGCTGATGCTGAAAGGCTGCTGCCATGGTGTAGAGGTAACGCTGGACCAGGACTCTTTGAACTTGGGAGCTGTGGTGAAGGATTGCAAACTTACGAGGCGTATTGTACTGCAGAACATCGGAAACATTGGAACCAGGTTCAGAAATACACACTTCACCTGCCGATATTCACAAATCTGATCTATTATTAAAACCTGTGAGCTGATTTTTCCTGCACTGTTGCAAACTTTGGCCTGTTTATGTTTCAGATTCAAGTGGGATGTAAGATCCCTTCCTCCTGAATTCTCCATCTTCCCCGCTAAAGGCCATGTCGGTCCTGGAATGGAGATGACCCTAGAGGTGACATTTGCTCCGGTGAAGATCAGACAGGATGTCCATCATCACGTCAACTGCTTCATTGGAGGAGGACAGCCTGTTATCCTGACGCTGGGGGGCTCCTGTGTGGAACCCTCAGTTTTCAGTCAGGTTAGAGTTCTTACTTCCCATCATTCAGTGTGATTGATTTCATTTATATATTATAAATATCATGACTTTAAACTTTGCTGAGCATTTTGTTCAGAGTTTTATGATTTAGCAAATTAAAAAAAAATGTAAAATCCAAGTCGGTAAACGCTGTCCACCACGTCCACATACTCTTTATTACTGTCTTCATTAAGCTGAAGTCCCGTCTTATTTCTTTATAACTTTTCTTAAAAAGGGTCGTCAAGTCTTCCAGATTTTCTGCAGTGAGTTTCATCTGCATTTTGGTTTCACTTCAAAATTTTTTAATGTTTTTTATTGCAATATTTTTACAAATTCTTTATAAAATACTTTTTTATTAATTAATTTAACTGAACAAACAAATGAAGTAAAATACCTTAATAGATTTATTTTCTGTAAAAAATCCTCTCTTAAATCTATTTAAAAGGCTAAATTTAAAGCTTAGTTCATTCAAACGGTCCATCATCAGCAGGTCCTCTGCTCCATACATCACACTTTCATTTCTGTAATTTACTTTTGCTGTTATCAGTGCAGACACAATTTCTCCTTCATTCTGTAAATGATATGAAGCTTTAATGCGTACGTGCTTTTGTTTGCCCTCACAGGTGCTGAATTTCGTGTGTCAGGTTCGTGGTCAGTGCACTCAGACGGTGACTCTGTCCAATCCCTCCAGTCAGCCCTGGAGCCTGAAGCCCGTGTTTCAGGGTGATCACTGGAGCTCTTCTCCCACTTTTGAGATCGAGCCTAACGTGCAAAACAAGCCGTTTGAGATCACCTACAAGCCCATGACCATGACAACAGACGGTAAAAAACACCAGGTAAATGTCTCCTTAGTAAAAGTTTTTTTGGTGAAAGGTTTAATAAGAGGTCACAAAGTCTTTCCTCAACTATAGTTAACAAATGGTACAATCAGGGGGCAGTGAGTATCTTTAAATGTACACCTCAGCATGTCTTTGGAATGAGGGATGCAGGAAGGCCTGCAGACGCCACACACATCCTTTAACATATGGATGCTTGTCTAACTACATCTGTAGTAATATCATAAATGAGCTGCATTAACATCATCACTTTAATTAAGTAGTTGAGAGTTAAAATCTAATAGATTTGATGTATATTTAGAGGGTTTATTCCTAAGTTTCATCACAAGAATTTTAATGCCCACGTGTCCTGATGTAGTTCCAATGACAAACTTGAAATCTGAATCTAAATGTATGATGGTCAGTAACCACATTGCATTAATCTGTTTTCCATTAGGGAACTGTGTTTTTCTCTTTCCCTGATGGTTCAGGCACGCTCTACAACCTGCAGGGAACTGCAGAGCCACCGAAATCTGTTGACACCATTAACCGGGAACTTTCTTGTAGGACTTCTTGGACTGAGATCATTCCTGTTCATAACTGGTTGTTTAAACCTCAAAGGTACTTTAAATCTTAAAGGCATGAACACATTAACATTAAACACACGCACACGTCACTTTCAGGTTCATAAGTTTTCACAGTATAATTTGTTCCTGTGCAGATTTCATGTTCTAATAGAGATGATCAAACCCGAGCATCCTGACAGCACCGTCTCACTCAAAGGGCCAGAATACGTGGACGTGCCTGCGCAGGCTAAACAGGACTACAAAGTCTGCTTCAGCAGCTACAAAGAAGGCGACTACAACGCCAAAGTAATTATCCAATTAATCCACTGTAGTGATTAGGGACTTCAGCATAATTACCTTAATCATTCTTCAACATTTTAAACTTTATTAACATTAAACTTATATAGTGGATATTTTATTCTGTTTATTTATATATATATATATATATATATATATATATATATATATATATATATATATATATATATATATATATATATGCTTGCACTTGTTTTCATAGGTCACCTTTAAAAATGAATTCACAAAGGAATACCAGTTCTACAACCTTAATTTTAAAGTGACTTCTCCAGGAGTCATCCGCACGATCAAAATGAAAACAGTCGTCCATCAGATGACCTCGGCCAGCGTGGAGGTGGACAATCCGTTACCCACCAACCTCGTCTTAACAGCTGAGTGTCACAATGAGGAGATCAGTGTGAACCCTCAGTTTTCAGTTCCTGCACTCTCTAAGGTTGGACTTCTAATTTCAGATTTTTAAAGTGGTTTTAAATTTGACCCGCAACATCAAATAAAATATCAGTAAAGTAAAACTGCACATGAAGCTAAAATATTAAAGGCTTATACTGACTCCTTAATAAATTAATATGTGAGTGCTAAAGTTGGAAATGCCTTTTTATAATAAAGATAATCACATGTGTAAGCATGTCTTATTCACGTGACTGACCCACTCTTAACTCTTTCTGTCTTTTAGGAAACGTTGACGTTTGAATACCGGCCCCTGCGTGTCGGCAAATCTACACAGCAGCTCGTACTGCATAATAATGAACTGGGTTCTTTCCACTATGACCTGCTGCTCCATGCGCTCCCTGCACCTCCTGAAAAACCTCTGTACTTCAGGGCCTTTTTGGGAAGCGGGCAACACACTACTGCAACGTTCACCAACTACAGTCTCCTCAAGACTGAATACACCTGCAAGGTACAGCATGGCGTTCTGTTAAACATCTGAATCCTAATAGCATGTTAAAGCACACTGTGGGTTTGGTGATGATGGATCTCACACACTCATGTGTGTTAAGTGTCTCTGAGTCTCACACTGCTTCCCCACATTTTATTTACAAATTTGCCTTTGATGAAGGTTATTTTACATTTTTTTTGTTTTTTGAATAATGAACCCTGATTGATGTAGACATATAAACAGATTTTTATGAACATGCATTTGACCTCACCTCATTTTGTTCTTCTTTTTAAACTCTCCTACAGACGGACCGTCCAGACTTCATTTTAGAAAAACACACGATGACGGCAATCGGATCCCGGGCCGGTAAAGATGTCAATGTGAAGGTTTATTTTGAGCCCTGCAAGCTGGGGGAGATACGAGGCTTGTTGACCATTTCATCTAATTTGGGAGCAGAATATATATTCCCTTTATATGGCACCTGCATCGCTCCCAAACCCCAGGGCCCCGAGCTTATCCGTGCTGGATCGAGCATCTCCATCCAATTCAAAAATGTCTTCTTACAAACAACAAACTTTTCTTTTTGTGTAGATAACCCATTATTTGCCGTCAAGGGAGTGGAAAATATCCACTCGAAAAAAACCTGCCCCATTGTGGTGAGATTCGAGGGTCCACCTCCCGGCTCCAAAGCTCCTTGTACAGGGAAGCTGATGATCACCTGTCCACACACAGAAGGCCAGGACCAAGTCCACTGCTGGGTTTATTATCTTAAAGGCATCTCCACAGAGCAGCTACAAAAAGGGAAATAATTCATTACAGTTTAATGCTAGCTTTATAATCACTCTGTGCAAGTTTCTATAGATTTACATGCACGATGAAACAGTTTAATAAATTTTATTTAACTATATAATTAAAATGTTAAATTAATACAGCACTAACAAGCATGCACATGTTTAGTTTATTTAATTCTGTTTTAATCCTAAAAGCCTTTGTAAAGATTTCACATTATTAAAAAATGCCGGGCCTGAAACTTTCCTCCAACTCTTTCATTTACATTGGAACTCAGATTATATGATTTATTTTTTTTTAAGCTTTGCATGTTGACAATGAGTGAGTTGGCAGGAACAGATAAAGCAAGGTTCCGGTTCTCCAGTGAGCTGACCGCAGAGGTTAGGACCAAAAGAAAGAGGGAACACTGAGGCTCTCACAGAATCCTTCTGTTGTCAGTTTCCCCAAAAAGTTAATTCAAGTATAGATTACATTAGAAAAAGAATGCTTACGTCCTGCAAGTCATTATAAAATGTACAGTTAAGGTCAAAAGTTCATAAGACAAGAATAAAATATTACATACCTTTCATCTCAACTCATTATCTTCAGCTTAATCCAGTTCACCTTGAATCCATGTTATTAGGCTGTGGGAGGAAACTGGAGAACCCGGTATTATGAGTCAGTCTAGGGTCATGTTGCAACAGCAGGATTAAGGAAGGGGGTGTTGGATGGAGTAGCTGCACTGTATGTTACACAGGAAGGAGTTAACAAAAAAAACAAGCTTTAGGGAATGGGGTTTGTATTACACCTTTGGGTACGCTTAATATATACACACAGACAACAGGAGGGAGGATACGTTCAGGGTGAACCAGGACCACAACAACAAACTAAGAGCACTGTATATTAAAAATGAAATAGCATGAAAACTAAGGAATCAAAACACAATGCCCCTACTACACACTGATTTCAATGTAGTGACAAACACAAAGTATACACACAGAGCAAACACACAGTTCCAACGGGCAGAGTGAAATCAGAACCAGAGTTATGAAACCCAAAAGCACAACGAATCAAAGCAGCACATGGAGCAGCAGCCAGGTGAGCTCCTAAACACCTGCTGCATTTAAATCAGTCTCCAGGGGGCGTCGTTACACCTTTGGGGGCTGTAGCCCCGGGTGTTTTGTCAGTTGCTCCGGATAAATGAGACCGGTTTCTCTGCAGCCTCTCCTCCAGCAGCGAGACCGAACCATGGAGTCACCATCAGCTGTTTGCGCCGCTAAGCTAAAAGCGGTAATTAAATCAAACCCTCACCTCTCACCTGCGACCGACTCACATTATACAGGCTGTAACACCTGGAGCAAAGCCACGCGGACACGGGGAGGACATGCAAACTTAAAAAGATGAAAAAATATTTTTAAAAGTTTACAACTATCCCACAGACGTCTCATGCTGACACGTGAAATTATTATTGAAAAATATGATTAAAAATGAATATAAGAAATGTAATTTATTTATGTAAAGTAATGTGTTTTAAAAAAATTTTAAGCAAATCATGAGCGTGATAACCCGATGACGTTGTTTTTTAAGCTTGTTCCACAAGATGGCAGTATTAGACAAAAGGAATTTGAAGGCCTTTAAAAAAACCAAAAGATTTATAATGACAGTCTGTTTAAGAGGATGATGATTAGTCTCTCCACAAATGATGTTCTGTTTATGTCCTAACCCCCAGTTTTTAGTCGATACACCCAGTACAAAGCACTAATCAACACACACACACACACACACACACTATATGGGAAATTTATATATAGAACCCAGAGACAACCTACACTGACACGGGGAGAACATGCTAACCACTACACCACCATGCTGCCCTGCCTTAAATTTTTCAGAATGAAAGGTCTTGTGTTTTAGGCTTAAAAAACACAATTACTACTTAATTATAATTACAATCATTTCTTCTGCCCATGTAACCACGGATGCTTTATCTTAAACTGAGTCAGAAGACGTAACGTAATCTGTCCAGTTCTAACAAAACTAACAGAATCAGAAAGCAGACACAACAGAAATAAAGTCACACGTTTTTAATAAAAGAAAATGTTTCTTTTATTTAAATAAAGTGCACTTTAAGTATGATACAATAAAAACAACAGAATCAGTAGTTGACAATTCAGTAGCACATCTCAGAACAACTATTATTTTCTGACATTGGCAGCAAAATGTACAAATCTATATTTACAGTAACGTTTACGAGACATGAGCGTACAGTACGGTGAAGTGATGTGGCGTGCCGTTTACAGAGGAGAAACGTGAATCGTGGGTTTAAATGTAAAGACCTACATCCTCCAGTGAGACTAAATCAAATTTAACAAAAAAAACTTTCACATTATCTTAAATAAATAAAAAGTGGTTATGTTCATAATCATGTTTTCTTTTTATACTGTAGCTCTAATGAAAACACTTTAGTTTAAAATACTCTGTTAAATAAAAAAAATACATCTTTTAAGGTTTTCAGGAACAAAGAGCAAGTCAGACAGTGCCATCTCTTTTTTAAGAGGAAGCGAGAATATAGAGTTCTTTTGACATGTCTGTGTTTTTAATATGTCCACGTAACAAACATTATTATCTTTACAAATATATTGTATACTTACTGACCACAAGCAAAAGTGTTTATTGATCCTGAATTACTGTTCTGATTATAAAGACATCAGCAGAAGCAAGCAGGTACAGGAAGTGATCAGTAGATTTATTGATTTGTGGCCAGAAAAGGCTGCAGAGATGGTTTTTGAGTTATGGAACATCATCTTTAGTTCACAGAATAAACCCTGATGGTATAAAAGTCTCTACGGTTTGCTACAAAATCGTGGATCATTCACTGCGTCCGTTACCTTTGTGATAAAACAAAGTGGTCATCATTATTTTAATCATTAAAGCATCCGTTCAGTCGACCCATAACAACATACACACTATATACACGACCGAAGTGGCAGTCTATTAGTAACACAGCACATTTACACATTTGTCAAAACAACAAATTAGATATTTCATTTACACACACACACACACACACACACACACAACCTGTCTACAACTTAAATAACATTTTCACCTTAAAATACATTTGAAATACTTCAGTGAATGCTTAACGACATTTTACAAAACACGTTGGCGTTTGCGTTTTGTTGTCGTACTCGTGATGTGTGATGTCCATCTTTGGATGATTGTTGGAGGTTCAGACATTCTGCCGTTGGTCATGCGTGTGTTTTAACAGTGTGATTATTAGCTGCAGCTCTGCTCATGGGTTAACAGTCTGGTTCAATCATTTGTTAAACTTTGTAGAAATGAATCCAGAGCTTCATCACACTCTGCTCTCATCATGGTTACCGTGGCTACATGAGATCAAACGGCCCGATACGAAAACATCTTTAGAAAGAGAAGCTTAAAGCAACACTTTGTTTTGTTTGCAGACTGAACATCTGAACAGCAACTTTCCCTTTATTTGATTTTATTTTGGTTTTATGTTCTCCTCTCAGCGTTTGGAGGTCCAGGTTTGAATCCCGATCTGAGAGGAGTGTTTGCATGTTCTTCCCATGTCCATGTGGGTTTACTCCGGGTTCTTCGGTTTCCTCCCACAGTCCAAAAACATGGATTCAATGTGAAGTGGCTGCTCTAAGTCCTGTATAAATCACCTTTATATAGTGTGTGTGTGTGTGTGTGTGTGAGTGTGTGTGTGAGTGAGTGTGTGCCCCTGTCCTGGGTGTATTTGCTGAGCTCCCGAAATGTTCTCCCCTGGATGGGCGTGGGAACCCCCCCCTCCCCCACGACCCTAATAGGGGACTAAGCATAAGATAATGAAAAGATAAATAAAAGGCAACACAAATACCTTGAACATGCAGGGCAGACGCAATAGATAAACACACACACATACACATACACACACACACACACACACACACACACAGAGGGACAATTTAGCATCTCCAAGTAACCTGTATTTGGACTGTAATGATACAGGAGGAACACGGCTTCAGGACAGGGTTGTTGTGAGGTCACCCCCCCCCCATGGCCTTTTTTGCATTTTCATAAGAGATTTGATTGGGTACATGCATGTAAGATTAACCAATCAGATCCTTTTCCTTTGTTACAATCCAAGTTCTAACTCTTTTTCAGCTTGTGGAATTTTCATGCTTATATTTTTAATAAAGATTTTTGGACATGTTTACAAAACTAGTAGCATGGTGTCAATGTCTTTGGATGTGTTTTTTTAGATCCAAAACAGAGATATCTTTCAAAAACGGCACATGGTCACACATTGGTTCTAATATCATGGCAATGCAGATAAAGTATCTTATTCGTACTTTTCGTTTTCATCGTGGAGATGCCTTTCTTTTGATTAATACTGAATAAAACAGCCGTGTGCACGGTGCTTGTTTTCATTTTCTGCCAAAATCCCAGGGCTTTGCATAGTATGATTGCCTTACACTGAGGTCGTGATGATACTCCATATATATACATCCCAACGTTTTCATATAGCACCTAATGCACAGTCATTGCTGGTTTAGTGGACTTTCCTGTGAGTCTGCCCTCTGGCAGCTTACTTGGCATCATACTCCGATCCTTTGTTGCCTACACCTTGAAGTGTCACAAATGTCATGTGCTATGGATCAATGAAGCACGGTGGAACTATGGAATAAATGATCCATCTGCAGGGCCAATCACATCAGTACGAGAGTATCATGATCCCTGAGGAGTCGCCATGACTATCAGAGATGCCAACTATTGATTTGGACGGAACAGGCAGAAATATGTGAAATGTTCATTGGGCCATTCCATACCGAATAAACCATCGGCATCATGCAACACATGACTGACCTCTGTCCTGAACTGTCTCTGAGTACAGATCTAAATGCTGATTTGTTGGCACCAGTGATTTGGAGAAACATGGACATACCACAGAGAAACATAATAGGGACAAAGAAAGCTATTCAAACATGGTTTAAACTCAAATGGGTTTTCAGGTGGTTGCAGTGTGTCACTCCCATGTTGTTGCCTCGTCCCCCAAAGCCCCTCTCTCACCAAAAATTCTCTTAAACAATAGAGTCTCTAATTTCTGAACCAAGCCGCACCCGAGGACGTGGGCAGTTGGGAGAAATCTCCACCAGACTTTCCTTCAGGTGCAGTGGCCGCTGCTCGGATTCTGAGAAGCTCTTGCTGTTTTCCGGTGATGAGCACTCCTGCGTGGGTGTACTGCAGAAGTAGTTGTCATTCAGGGTCTGGTAACCTTTATGGTCGGACCCAGAAGACGGGATGTTGTTGCTATTTAAAGGCAGACTTTCGGTGGTCTTTCCCGCCATCCGTGCCTTTTTCTGCTGCATGCTGGGACACTCGCTTTCCTTCAACACTGATTTCATGTGGTCCCGGCTTCGGTACATCACGAACAACGAGAAGACGAGCAAAGAGAAGCCCAGCAGGGTGCACACCACTATCAGCTCATTCCAGTAGGTTTTGGTCTCGATTATCGGCAAGCGAGCCTCACCGGGGAGGATCATGGGCTCTTCTTTGGACACCAGCGGAGTTCGAGAGTGAGCTATGAGGGTGGTGCTTTCATGTCGTGGATTTGCCATCACACAATAATTGGCTATTAGCTGTCTGTAACCTTTTTCCACTGACCAACATTCATAAGTCTCCATCTCTGCCTGGGGCACCACAACCAAGCTGCCGTCAGGCCTGGTGTAGACGAAATGTTTGGCCCTTGCGCTGTACACCCACCGACTCTCAGCCAGGTTAGAGCGCAGATTACACGGCAGAACTTCAAAGGTATTTCTTGGAATTGTAATAACTTTACACAAAATACCTGAGAATAAGAAAAATTAGATATTGAAACACTTATCACATCAAAGATATTTCTAAGATTACAGATGTAAATGAACCACAGCATTCTATTTGGGTTGTGTTGTGAAATGAAAGTTTGCTGTGGACACCATACAATCACACGGTGTTCAGTCTCACAATCAGACTTAATTATTCTGACCTGTCTCACTGTTATTACATTTTCTACTCACTTGTGAGCTGTCTCTGGGTTTTATCACACAACGATGTGCTGCCTTCTTCCACATCTTGCACAAACATACTGAAATGTAAGAGTACAGGGACCTATAAACATTACACACACACTTGTCCTTTATGAATTTCCTTTCCTTCATTTGTAAAGCTCACCTTTTAGATGAGACCTTTGTAATATCGACACAGTCCCTCCCTGTCCAAGCGCAGTATGGATCTCTGGAGAGGACACAGTCCCCACAGCTCTGGTAGTTGGAGCAGTTGGCAACCGGGACTTCCACCAGTTTTGAATAGGAGGACACAAACAACACACCCTGAGGTACAGGAGAGAAGACAAGAGAATTCTCACAAACCCAAAAAGTTCCCTCCAAAAATATAAATAATATATCAAATTATGAAATTCTTAATTTGCTCAAACTTTTATTCAACAGACAAACAAATTTAATTGACTTTAATAAAGAACTTTGGGATCTGAACCTGTGTCCCTGGCGCACTATGCCCCTGTGCACCCAGCTATATCAACAGCTATCATCTCTAAAACACAAAGATGATCCTTTAAATTAAAGGTGAATTCTCATGCCATCAGAGAAGCTTCTGCTGTGAGATGGTGGTGTGAACACTGCGCATTGTGCTGCTCTTTAATATTCTAATCCTTTAAAATAAAATAGAATAAATAGAACTTGACATTTAACTTCCTCTTTCTTTAGATGTTCACAGCGCACTTTTACATGAGCTCACGCCTCAGAGGGTTCTGTTCGTTTGATTTCCCTTCCATCATTTCTCAGAGTGATCTTAATAAACAGTCCTACCTTTTCATCATCCAGCCTGATGTGCTGCACGGGCTGAGCTGCTGAAAAAACAGAGACTTCCTCGATGATGTGCATTTGGTTGTTGGTGTTAACGGCTTTGTGAAGTTTACCGTCATCTGGAAAAAAATATGTGTTATTCTGAACACAAGGACTCCAAAATTATTTTAATATAAGAATGAATCAATCGCTTTCTGTGCTTTTAAATTGTAGTTTGCTTTTAAATATTTATAAGGTTAAATTAATTCTTTGAACACAGCTGTATTTGTAACACACTTCTTGTTAGCGAAATAGGAACCTGTCCATTTAAACGGCTGACATTTTTACACACATTCAGACTATTCTTCAGTTTAGTTTGTTTAATGAGGACATTCTCACAGGAGAATGTCCTCTCATTCTTTATGGATCTCAAATCTCACTTAATCAGAATGCCCCCCGTATAAATTGAAGAGGAGATGGAGATGTAATACTCCATATGGAGCACGATGTTTCTGACATGACGATGCAGGTCACTGTGGCCTCACCTGTACCAATAAACAGCACGCTGTAGGACCCGTGCATGGCCTGGATGCGCTGCACAGCCAGCTGTGTGTAACGCACATTACGCTTGAGCAGCACCGGCTGGCTGCGAATAACATTGTCCATCAAGAAGTGGTCCTTCACAAAGTTGAGAACTTTATCAGGCATGTGCAGAGAGGAGCTGATTCCCTGAGCACGAGCTGAATTAGTAATGCACTGCAGAAAGAAAGAAAATGATTCAATCTAATGTTAATAAAGAGCTATGAAAATATATTGTATAAAGATGAAGGGCGTGGTAGTTCAAATCCCAGGTCCAATGATGTTTGTACTTTAAGGTATTTGTTTAAATGAATAGAGCATGAACGTGGCTTTATGTTTTTAGAGTGTTCCTGTGGTTAGGGTGGTTAGGGCATTGGGCTATCAATCTGAAGGTTGGGGGTTCAAATCCCAGGTCCACTGAAGTTACCAGTGTGGGTCCTTGAGCAAGACCCTTAACCCTCATTGATCCAGGGATGTTGTGATGAACCCTGTGCTCACCTTGTAAGTTGCTTTGGATAAAAGCGTCCAATAAATGACCCAATTTAATGACCCAATTTAGAGTGTTATGCAGAATGTAAATGCAGTGTTTAAATACATACTGCTCCAGGTCTTGGATCTGGGATTTGTCGGTTGGAGGTAAACCACTGCTGGGTTTCTCTGTTAATCTCCCGATAACGACCATTAAAAGCTTCCTCCACTTGATCCATGGTAAAAGCACACACTGCTGAGCTGCCTGATGCCCCTTTGTACCTGTAAACACACACACATACAGAGAACAGCCTTATCTATATCTAGAAGCATTTGCTAACCACTCCTAATAAATACACTGCACACCTTTAAAACACACTGATATTCCAGCAACACTCAGATACATTTCTTTGTTTGCAATACATTTCAGATGGTATTTTCTACTGTGTTTCTCTGTTTGTGGACTTTTTAAAGCTGAACTTATTGTTTTATGAGGCTTCCGTGCTCTGTGCTATCACACTGAATCAATACCCAAACCGATCATGACCCAGATTCGGGTCAGTAATATCCTAAAATAAACTAGAAGGCTTAGTGTTAAGCATTGTTAATGATTTCTGTGCGTGTATGTGAGCGACAAACTTATTATTAAAAAATTACAACAAAAAGGGGAGCAATACAACCATATGATCTCATGACATTTGATCTTTGGGAAGATTTTGGTTAAATTCCATTAAGTATAAATTTGCAAAATGAACACATTCTTTATGAGAAACCAACTTCTGGATTTTGTAATTTAAATGTACAAAATTTGATTTTCCGGGAGAGAAATTAAGCTAAATGAATACAGTGGTGACACGAAATGAGTATCCAACACCGTCAAAAAAAAACCTAAGGAGGTATCACGATCAGAAGATGAGGAGATACATGGCTGTCCTACATTGTTGTTGCTGCCTGGCCGCTCAAGGAGGATGAGTCCCCCACTGAGTCTTGGTCCTCCCAAGGTTTCTTCCTTGAATAACAACATAAAAGGGAGTTTTTTCTTGCCACTGTCGCTTCGGCTTGCTCTTTGGGGGTTTAAAGGCCTTTCATTCTGTAAAGCTGCTTTGTGACAATGTACTGATGTAAAAAGCGCTATATAAATAAATAACTTGAACTTGAACTTGAGATAGAACCCATTCCACCTCAGGAAACGAAGAATGCTAAAATGATTGAGTACAAAAAGAGAATTTATCTATAGGGAACAGAAGTCTGTAAAAATAATTAGACTTTATCTAACTGTGCTGCGCAAGTTGACTTTAGATCAGCAGTGGACATTAATATAAAAAGCTCCATAAACTGATCTGAGAGAATAAAATCAATTACAGAAACTGCAAGAGCAGAGAGGGGTTGATTCCGGGGAAATCGCAGTCCGGTGTTTTATACCCAAAGTACAGTCATGGCCAAAAGTTTTGAGATTGACACAAATATTATATTTTCACATGACCTGCTGCCCTCTGGATTTTATGTGTGTTTGTCAGATGTTTTTACACATACAGAAATAGAATTGCAATCATATTATGAGGAAAAAAGCTTTTATTGACAGTTAGAATGAGTTAATGCAGCAAGTCAATCTTTGCAGTGTTGACCCTTCTTCTTCAGGACCTCTGTGATTCTCCCTAGCTCTCAATCAACTTCTGGACCAAACGCTGACTGATAGCAGTCCATTCTTGCACAATCAATGCTTGCATTTTGTCAGAATGTGTAGGTTTTTGTTTGTACACCTGTCTCTTGATGATTGACCACAAATTCTTAATGGGATTAAAATCTGGGGAGTATTCAGGCCATGGACCCAAAATCTCTATGTTTTGTTCCCTGAGCCATGTAGTTATCAACTTTGCTTTATGCCAAGGTGCTCCATCATGCTGGAAAAGGCATTGTTGATCACCAAACTTCTCTCGGATGGTTGGGAGAAGTTGCTCTTGGAGGACATTCTGGTACCATTCTTTATTCATGGCTGTGTTTTTAGGCAAAACTGTGAGAGAGCCGATTCCCTTGGCTGAGAAGCAACCCCACACATGAATGGTTTCAGGATGCTTCACAGTTGGCATGAGACAAGACTGGTGGTAGCGCTCGTCTTCTCCGAATAAGCTGTTTTCCAGATGTCCCAAACAATCAGAAAGGGGATTCATCAGAGAAAATGACTTCACCCCAGTCCTCAGCAGTCCACTCCCTGTACCTTTTGCAGAATATCCGTCTGTCCCTGATGTTTTTTCTGGAGAGAAGTGGCTTCTTTGCTGCCCTTCTTGAGACCAGGCCTTGCTCCCAGAGTCTCCGCCTCACAGTGTGTGCAGATGCACTCACACCGGCCTGCTGCCATTCCTGAGCATGCTCTGCACTGCTGGCAGCCCGATCCCGCAGCTTAAACACTTTTAAGAGACGGTCCTGGCGCTTGCTGGTCTTTCTTGGGCGTCCTGGTGCCTTTTTGGCAACAATGGAACCTCTTTCCTTGAAGTTCTTGATGATGCGATAGATTGTTGACTGAGGTGCAATCTTTCTAGCTGCGACGCTCTTCCCTGTTAGGCCATTTTTGTGCAGAGCAATGATGACTGCACGTGTTTCTTTAGAGATCACCATGGTTAACAGAAGAGAAACAATGATGCCAAGCACCAGCCTCCTTTTAAAGCTTCCAGTGGGGTCATTCTTACTTAATCATGACAGATTGATCTCCAGCCCTGTCCTCATCAACACCCACACCTGTGTTAATGGAGCAACCACTGAAACCATGTTAGCTCCTTTTAAGGCAGGGCTGCAATGAAGTTGAAATGTGTTTTGGGGGATAAAGTTTATTTTCTAGGCAAATATTGACCTTGCGATTAATTGCTGTTAAGCTGATCACTCTTTATAACATTCTGGAGTTTATGCAAATTACCATTATAAAAACTGAAGCAGTAGACTTTGTAAAATTAATATTTTTATCATTCTCAACACCTTTGGCCATGACTGTAGTACTGATTATTTTTTTAGAACTCAATCATTTTCTGCATTTCAAACATTCACCTCGTACTTTGGATGAAATAAAATCTGACTAACAGCTCAGAGCTGAGCGCCATGCAAACGATATATTAAAAACTCTTTTTTGAATTATTTCACTAATTCAGCCCCGAGTCTTCATGAAATAAACACAAGCTCTCACCACTGAGATGTAAAAACACCGTAGAACACTGTGCTCTTCCAGTCGTCTTTACTGGGGGTCAGGACAAACATGTCATGAATGATGTTAAAAGGAAAGCCATCATCAGGCAGCGAGCACATCAGCTGGGCTTTTAAAAACGTGGTCCACTTCTTCTGCAGAACCCTTTCTCCTCCTTTATCCCCCTGCAGGATGATCACAGACACCATCGTACAGGACGGACATCAATCAGGACTCACGCTTACCTTACACACTTACACTTACACACTCTCACGCTTACCTTACACACACGAGCGATGCGTGAAACGATGGTGTTGTCAAAGAAGTCCATTTCTTTTCCTGCCTCACTGAAAAAGAAGTAGATCTTATCATCGTCGCCCATCTCATTACCCCTGGGGAGGCTCTCTTGGATAAACGCTGACCCCACAAAGACTGGGTCTAAAAATAGAACATGTCAGATATTACATCAGTAAAGCAAAATAAACGTTTATCATTATAAATCTGATACTATATTATACACACACACACACACACACACACACACACACACACACACACTAGAAGCAATTTAGAGCAGCCCATTCACTGAACACTGGGAGAACATATGAGATTGGAACCTGGATCCCCAGCACTGAGAAGAGAACATGCTAATCACCATGATGTTAAATGTCTTTTATATTCTATGATGCTTTAGATCTGGACATTTGAAGGTTTTAATGATGTTTCCTCCGGTGCGCCGGTCATTGAAGGTCATTGTTTTATTCTGTTTGACTCATGCTCTCCTAAGATGCTGCTTAAGGAAAAACGTCCTGATGTTTTCCTTCAGGTTGTGACTAAATAATTCATAATTCATTGTTCCATTAATAAAGGCAGCTGTTATGAAACAGATGCAGAAAAATACATCAGACTACGATGCTGCCGCCGCGATGCACAGCTGAGGCAGGTTTCACAACGCAACGTTTTATTAATAAATACTTATTTAAAAGAAACTACAGAATGAGATTCACTATTGAGACATTCTGCAGACATTTAGTTATAGACTGTCACCTTTAATTTAATGTCAGCGTTTGGAATGAACAAACGTGCAGGAAACATCAAATGATGGAGATTTTACAGCGAACATTAGAGCGAACATTAATTAATGTCCCAGTATAATTACAGCACATACATAACAATACATCACATGACCAGAGGGCGGCAGGCCACTAAACACCTCGTTTGTTGGACATCCTAATGAAATGAGGGCGTGGTAGCTCAGTGGTTAAGGTGTGGGGCTCTCAGTCTGAGGTTATGGGTTCAGATCCCTCATCACCTCAGGGGGGCAGTATTAATCCTGTAATATTACTTAATTAGCATTTAGTGAGTTGTTTAATCAACAGACAGGAAAAGCACTCACCCTGCAGCCAGTTTAAAGAGTTTTCTGTCTTTAAGGCGGTGCCATAACCAAGACTCTTGTAAATGATGGGCTCATTTCCTTGAAAGTTACTGACCGTGCCAGCGTACAGGTCCCCATCTGTGGACAAACTGGTTTTAGAAGCTTCTCTATAACATCAAACAAAATCCTTGAGATATGGAACATTAAACAGAATCATAAGTTAATTTAATTACTGATCATTTATTCTGAATAATGCTCTGTGCAGGAAACCTACCGGCCATGACGGCAGTGGATTTATATTTAGGATTAAAAGGACAGCGGCTGCGTCCGTCCTCTGTCACGATCTCTCCAGCTTTACTGCGCACCAGAGAAAAATCTGTGGTGTTCTGGAATCACACACACACACACACACACACACACACACACACACACACTGTGAATTAGGGATTGTGTGTTCTGTGTTTTTCCTCGATGGAATAGAACTCTGACTGCGCTGCTCTGAACTTAAAATCATAAACACAAAGATGGAGACGTTTGATGATTCAGTTTTATTAGATATTAATTTTATTATTGAAACCATATTTCAGTTGGTTTTAAATGAATCGGTTCCACAGTAGAGTGAGTGAGTGAGTGAGTGAGTGAGTGAGTGAGTGAGTGAGTGAGCGCAGACTTACGATGTATGCGCAGATGGGACTGAAGGAGTACGTCCCACACACGTACAGATGAGTGCCGTTCACGCGCAGCAGAATTTTAATGTAGTTGAAACAGTCAGTCTGATGAAAGAGGAGAATTTCAGAGTTATTAAAATACAACATCATTACGATCCCTCATTTATTCAACCACCAACAGACCAACCAATCAAATCTCAAACGAGTACAATTACATTCTCATTCCTGTTTCAAACTTTTTTTCTGTGATTTTTTCTGAGTGATTACGTGATTGTTGCATCATAAGATGTTTTAATAATAAGTTTATTATTAATTAGTGATGGAGGTGGATTGATGAATGTGACGGGATAGGTGTGAACTGCACTGGATTTACTTACGTGTAAGCTTTTGCCTTTGAAGCTGCACTCCTCTCGTTTTGTTTTTGGTGTGCTCCATGTCAACTGAAATCAGAACAGATCAATCATTTATAAATATAATCTCGCATCTCGTCCTGATCCTTCATGTCCTCTGCTAGGGTCGTGGGGTGGGGGGGGGGTGACAGTGCTGGTGCTCCGTGGAGTGGAGGTGGCCTTACGCTCCTTCAAATCTTAGGTGGAGCATCAGGCTGCGGGCGGCGTTGGGCTTCGGACCGGGGTCAGACGAGGTCACCGGGGTACTTTGCTTTTTTTGAAATGACCTTTTCTGTTGAGGACATCAGTTTCCCTCTTAAACTTCACTCTTCTGTTTAATGTTTTATTTGCCTTCAGCCTCTCTACCTGAGCCTCGGTTCTCAACTGCTCCAGGGAGATTTTCCTTGCCACAGCTGCCTCTGCTTTCAGCAAAGTTTAAACCACGGAAAGCTGCTTTGAGTCAAAAAGCACGTTTATTCTCCCATTTACAGTCGATTTGAGAATTGCTTTGTTGTCTTGGAATCGGAGGCCTTTGTTTGATGTTTTAGATTTTTTTGCCGTTCTTTCTCCGCTCTCCTCCCGCAGCTCTCGTCCTTTTCTCCTCGTCTCATTGAGCTCGCTCATTACAGGCCGCCTTTGTTACTACTTCCTTCAGCATCATGCATGTCTGTTTTCTTCCACAGTTCAAAAGCATAAATTCATGGTGAATTTGCTGCTCTAAATTGCCCCACTGTGACCCTAGTCCAAGAATCAGGGGGAAATAATGAGATGAGATGAAATAATTCATTAAAAGTAGAGGAGCCCGAATCAAACTCAGAAAACAAAGTAAAAAGATCCAATTACTGTGAGCATGACATACATCTGCATTTATAAATGAATCTTTAAAAGCCTGCATGTATTTACACACACACACACACACACACACACTTACATTGCGATGCATTCCTGGCTTGCTGATATCACTGAGGTTGAGTGCAAACAGAGTCTCTCGTGCACCGATGTACAGAGTGTTATCTTCTGGACTCAGCAGCAGAGCCGTAAAATTAAAAACTCCAGCAGCTGAGAAACTCTTGACCGGTCTGTCTGCTGCATCTGAAAGACAACAAAGACGTGAACAGTTCAAAAGACAGGTGTTTTAGAAAGTACATTCCACAGAACATAAAGAGAACAAAGCGTGTGCTATAACATGACTGTTCACATACTTTAGAATGACTTTTATCCCATGCTGTTACCATCAGTAACTATTATTCCACAGGGGGGGTCATCTCTGACCATTATTAAATAAACTATGTTTTAGAAATTACTCATTAAACCACAAGTGACAAAAAGTGCATGACCACTTCCTCCACAGCCTCTCTGCCTTTCAACACTGGGAATCCACGTGGTTTGCATGTTCTCCCCTTGTCTGCGTGGGTTTTTCTGTTCTCGTTTTTTTTCCCACAGTCCAAACAAATGGTGCGGAGGTGAATCGGCTGTACTGAATTGCCCCAATATAGTTCTCAGCACCTGAAATGTTCTAAGACTCATCGTTTTTTGCAACATTAGAGGTTTTCTAGTGAAGTGAAAGATCTGGGATTGTCCATACACAACGTTCTTCCACTGTCCGATAGAAATCCAGGGTTTGTCCATTAAATCTGAGAATAACTTTAAATGAATTTTCCCTGAGAATCAAATGTGCATCAGCACGTCTCACACATTCTAATAACAATTTAATAAATCCAGTGATCAGAAATATTTATTAGCAGAAAACAAATGTCCCTTTAAATCTTCCCTCTCTCTCACTATCGCGTGCAAAGTCCTCCCATACGGGGATTAAAGCTTGTCCAACCCTGACATGGGAGAGGTGACATGCTCAGCGCTGTGAGTTCTGGGAGGAGTCTAAAAATGGCTGGGACAGGCATGGCTGCAGTTGTTGGTGTAGAGGGCCCACAGGGCCGGCCCCTCATTTCTGCAGGGCCTCTGTGTGTAATATGTTGGAGTGACTCTGGATCTGAACCTTCTGTTCTTATTCATCTCAGCTCCGGTCACCACATTAAGCTTGATGATCATTTTAAAGATTCAACAAGGCAAAGTGAAATGTGTAATCTCAGAAACCCAAACAGAGCTTTGTAGGGATTTGTGCTGAATGGAGAAGCTCCACCAGATATTCTACAGCGTGACGTCAGTGCACCTCGCCTTCAGCAGCTCACACAATGAGGGGAGAGCTCACACCTGAGGACCTGGTCTACAAATTCATCAATCATTTAGGCTTTACTCAGAAAATTAAATGTTTGTTGTGCAGATCGTCAGAGATTCGTTCAGAACTCAGTTCTGGATTTTTTTGATCGATGGGTTTCCAGTTGTTTGCATTTCTTGGTTAAATTTGTGACATAATATATTTTCCAAAGCACTCGAGTACTGTGGCCGACACCTCACATTCTAACACACACACACACACACACACTGCCCTGACTCACCTGTGCATTAACACCAACTGTCCTTATTTTTCTGCAGTGCTCAGCCACACCTGTGCACACCTGATTACATTTCTCTCTTTATTATGTTCTCCTCTCTCCTTAGCCTTTTCTGTGTAAACAGTGCAGGCATCCTTCTCTTTCACTTCCAGACATCAAGCTACTTTTTGATGACCTCTGGTTGACCTTCCTCTCACCCAGCATCACTTTTACATCATGCAGGCTCGGAACGCTCGGTCCCATACAGACCACTCTGAAATGTGCAGTTGACTGTACTGTATTGTGGTGGGGGGAGGGGGTGCCGGGTGCCATTCTACACACCCACTGTTGGCATTAGGTGGCGCTACCTCCAGGTTATCTGTGATTTGTTTTGTTTCAGATGAACGGGGGATTTTCAGAGCTTGACTTCTGTGTTGTACTCTTTTCATTGATCTTAATTTTGTTCTATTTGTAGATTTTTTTTTTAAAAAGAAGAAATATTCTTTAGTTTTTGGGTTGCCATTTCCACCTTACTGAAAAACTCAAACCTGCTCACCCATGTTCAGATCAGATGAGAGTAAATGTTTTTAATGCAGAGTGTAATATAATTATTTATAACAACATAATGCTGAACCAGGAATTCATTTCAAACTTAATTAAAAGCATCTCATTAGGTTTTAGGTTAGATTCATTAAATTGTCCCATCGTAGATTTTAACGAATCCCTCACAAGCGGAGCATTTCAGGGACTCTATGAGTGAGTGTGAAGGCTCTGCAGGATTTTGTCGCAGCATGTCTGAGCAGCTCCAGGTGAATTCTTCAAACAGATAGCAGGTTCCTAACAGCACAGACATCAGCTCAAGTACACACTTGCCGTTAACACACTGTACACTATTTGACGTGAATGTCACATGGATTTATTTTATTAAACAAGCTTCAGGACAGGTGCCAAAAAATGAGCTGGTGTGTGCAGACATCGCGATACAAAAGCCACGAAAACAAATGAATTAAAAAAGAAAAATCTCAAATCAGGAGGAGCTTTAATGGGTCGTAACTTTAATCCTGGTTTAGATCAGTTTATTAAGAGGTTTTCATCACTGAATGAATGATCTGTGATGATATGAGGAAGAGGAAGATAAATCACAGTTTTAGCTTTTAGTCAACTAAACCATCAGGAAAAGCCAAGGCCAGATCCAGATCCGGGTCAGGTCAGGTCAGGTCAGGTCAGGTCAGGTGTTATTTTAGTTGGTTATTTGGATTAGTTCTAGTAGAGGTTAGTACAGTTTGATACTAATGAATAGCATTAATTCTAATTCTTTACTTGATAAATACTTTATCAGTTGAGAGGATCTGTTAAAAAGTAAAACTAATTCCAAACGATGTAAAGTTCTGCAGCAGACCAGTCCACGAGTTAAACTACTTTAAATGTTCTAAAGAGTTCATAAGATCCTGTCCTGGTGCATCTGAGCAGCGCCTAGAACTTTCCTCCCTGGATGAGCATGGGGACCCCCCCCCCCCCCACACACACACACACACAAACACATAACTCTAGTAGAGGATTAAGCAATAGATAAGATGATGAGCCAGCAGAATTAATGCTGCAGTGTATTGTATGTGTGTATTTTCTTACCATAAGGAAAGGTTAGGCGTGGCACCACATCATCCTCCTCACCCTGTGATGGTGCGGTCAGAAAAACGATGGTGATTAGAAAGAAGCATCCTGGCATTACTCTTGCCATCCTGACTTTTCCTTCTGGAGATGGTGGAACCGTTTAACTCTCAGAAGCAAGAGGAATGCAGCAGGAACATTTTAGGATTCTGTCCTTTTGTAATGTTTGTCATCTGGCTCACAGTGAAGGGTCATATGTGGGAACCGTGGTGATCAGGATGAACACCTCAGGACATTTCCATCGAATGTGCAGAGGATCTTCCAAGAACATCCTCCATGTCTCTGGATTCCATGATTAAAAGAAACTGAAACCAAACCACAAAACACAGTCAGTCACAGATATTACTGCATATTAAACCACCCTGTGACATCATCAAACAACACTGTGACATCGTCACACAGCCCACAACACTGTGACATCATAAAACAACACTGTGACAGCCCACAACACTGTGACATCATCAAACAACACTGTGACAGCCCACAACACTGACATCACTACAGCATTATTACAGTGCCCTGCAGTTCTCATACCCCTGAACATTTCCACATTTTGACTGCAGTAGAGGATTAAAGTGAAGATGATGTGATGATGTGATGAGATGAACACAAGTCTTAGAGAGAAGTAAAATGCAGGATTAGTTTATTAAAACAATAAGATTATCATGAGAAGGCCCACGACGTAGCAGAGTCCCGATACACAACCTGCCGTTACAGATTCTGCTGCACTGATACCAACGTGGAGCGCTGATCAGCGGTCTGCATTATTAACAATAATATCACAGCTGGAAAAACAGCTCAATCAATCAGATTCTTCAAACTACACACACCCTATAATCCATCCATAATCCAAAAACAGAGGGTGCAGGGAACAACTGCAGAGCTACCAGGACATCCACCTAAACCGACAAGAGCAGCTTTAACTGAAGAACCAGCCCAGAGGTCCAGGGGCCTCATGCGTTCCAGATCCACAGAGACCCAGAGATCCACAAAGATCCACAGAGACCCAGAGATCCACAGAGATCCTCAGAGACTCACAGAGATCCACAGAGACCCAGCGATCCACAGAGACCCAGCGATCCACAGAGATCCACAGAGATCCACAGAGACCCAGAGATTCACAGAGCAGGTAAGAAACCCAGCCACAGAATAATGATGAGGCAGGCATTACACAAAGCTGTCCTTCATGGAAGAGCGGCAAGAAGAAAGCTATTTTTGGAAGCAAGCAGTAAGAAGTCTGGATGAAAAGCATGTATGGAACACAGAAAACATGAGAACGCTGGTGCTCCGGTCAGATGGAACCAACGGTGACCTTTCTGTCCTAAACATATAAC
>JAFMOD010000865.1:144517-176994 GCA_019802435.1 Corydoras maculifer | reverse complement strand
TTTCAGCTGCTGTTTGGTTCTGGTTCTGCTGTTTGGCTCTGGTTCTGCTGATTGGTTCTGGTTCTACCTGCTGTTTGGTTCTGGTTCCACCTGCTGTTTGGTTCTGCTTCTACCTGCTGTTTGGTTCTGCTTCCACCTGCTGTTTGGATCTGCTTCTACCTGCTGTTTGGTTCTGCTTCCACCTGCTGTTTGGTTCTGCTTTCACCTGCTGTTTGGTTCTGCTTTCAGCTGCTGTTTGGTTCTGCTTTCACCTGCTGTTTGGTTCTGGTTCTGCTGTTTGGCTCTGGTTCTGATGATTGGTTCTGGTTCTACCTGCTGTTTGGTTCTGGTTCCACCTGCTGTTTGGTTCTGGTTCTGCTGTTTGGCTCTGGTTCTGCTGATTGGTTCTGGTTCTACCTGCTGTTTGGTTCTGGTTCCACCTGCTGTTTGGTTCTGGTTCTACCTGATAAAGCGGGAGATAATGAATGAATGAAAAATGTGTGTGTGTGTATGTGTGTGTGTGTGTGTGTGTGTGTGTGTGAGTGAGTGTGTGTCCAGCGAGAGATTGCCCCCCTGTCCTGGGTGTATCTGCCCAGCGCCTGAAACGTTCTCTCCTGGATGGGCATGGGTAACCCACCCCCACCCGGGACCCTAATATAGGATAAAGCAGAAGATGATGGATGGACGGATGGTTCCTGTAAATGGGAGTGATCTCAGGAGTTCTGGTTTAGGACAGCGGGGGGTTGTAAAGGTTCCCAGTGTCCTTTGTTGGACATTTTCAGGTGTTGGTGTTCTCCTCGTTATCCAGCAGAAGAACCCCGCTGTTAGTGTAACGTTGTCTGCTGAACGTTGAGCTGGTGGAGGTGTGACCGCAGACAGATTTCAGAGCGAGGACGGAGCGGAACCGTACCTCACCTGCGTCCTACAGCAGGAACCAAACATGTCCACATTCGGTTCCACCTCGGGATCCACTTCAACTATAGAACTTATTATTTTATCCTCATCCTGCAGCTTTATAACCAGAGACATTCCACCAGGTGCAGCACCCACACCCCTGTACACACACACACACACACACACACACACANGTGTGTGTGTGTGTGTGTGTGTGTGTGTGTGTGTGTGTGTGTGTGCGCGCGCGATAATAGGGATAAAGTTGACACGCGACATGATTTCCTGTGAGGTAAACAACGTTGAACCACAGTTACATGTTGACTCTGTGTGTGTGTGTGTGTGTGTGTGTGTGTGTGTGTGTGTGTGTTGTTATAGAGATGAGTGATGACATGGTGACACCTGAACCACTTTAAACTGTCAAAAAACATCTTTGCATCAGTTACAGACATTACAGTTCATCTGTTCTGTAAATGAAGGGCTGCATCAGCAGGATGTCTGAGATCACACACACACACACACACACTCACACACACACACACATATATACATACACATACACACACATTCATTCACTAATTCAGATTTCTGTTTATATTGTGATGTGAGTTAAAGTGAAAACTTTATATTGATTCTGATTCTTATTCTGATTCTGACTCGCATTCTGATTCTGACTCTTCGGATTCTGAATATTGTTTCACAGATTTTGAATCTGACTCTTTGATGAAGCATTAGATTCTGATTCTAAGTGAATCTGTAACCTTAACATTTTTTGATTATGACTCTTTCTTCTTTTTTTTAACTTTATTTGAACTGTTATTTGGAATTTGTCTGACTCTGACTCGTTTTTTCTACTCGATTCTGAATTTTTCTGGCTCTGATTCCAATTGTGACCGATTCGGATGTTTACACTGATTCAGTGGAAGTGATTCAGTGATTCTGATGTGAATCTTTTGTGTGTTCAGGGGGTTCAGGTCAGGACGGATTACATCCCTCTGCTGCAGTCTCTGGCCTCGTTCGGGTGGAGGCTCACCTGCGTGCTGCCCACGCCCATCGTCAAGAAAAACAGGTAGGTGTAGTTTATAACCTCTCGTAAAGAACTGCGCCCCCCTGTGGTCCGTCACCCTGGTTTAGCCCCTCCTGTCTTTAATTGTAATGTTTTATAAATGAGATGTTTTCAGAGCTTTAAAAGATGCGGTCTGATGTGGACAGGGTCACCAGATTCCAATTCACAAGATGTGGGACAAAGACTATGTTTGTGTGGGACAATGTGGGACTGCCATATATATATATATACACACACATTTTTATTTGGCAGTATATATATATATGACCTAATTTGCATTGTTTGCATTGGTGGGTGCGTCCTTAACATGCGTCCGCGTTCCCGATTGGTTGACATTCAAACAGCCCGCCTCTCCCCGATAACAGACAACTCAGCCGTCCAATGGCAGATTATAAAACAGCCTTAAAAACTGGAGTCTGACTTTCAATAACAATGCGGACAACGTCTCAATATGCGGAACGTGTGAAAAGTAACGAAATTGCGGGACTGTCCTGCTTTATCTGGTCACCCTGGATGTGGAGCTGGAACTTTATGACATTTTTGTTGCCCCCGTTGTGTTGTGTGGATGTGTGAGAGAGTGTGTATTTGTGTGTGTGTGTGTGTGTGAGAGAGTGTGTGTTTGCTCGGCCTCGCTCTGAGTTTGGTTCTGACTCATTTGCCTCGAACATATAGAAGTTCCGCAGCTCCGTTTATAAACGCAGTCATCTCACAACCTCGTGATGTCACCGTTTTTTTTTAACCTGTCTGCAGTCTGAATGGTAACCTGACTGCACTGCTGTACCAAACACACGTTTGCTTTTAGGTTTTTACAGAAACAGATCTACAGATTATTGCAGCCTCTTCCTGTTAATTGTGCTTTTATTGAATTGATTTGAATTATTCAGCCACTGCATGACAGGGACGAAAAAGAGGAGGACAAGAAGAGAGAGTGGAAAATAAACAACTTAGAAAAAAATATATGTATATGATGATGTCATTGTATATGATGATGTCATGTAAGATGTCATTCCTCACAGGAGGATCTCCCGCCTCTCTTCTTTCTTGCTTCTCTATTATCTTTTCCTTTTCATTAGAATTTAGTTCTCGGTTCCTTTTTCTGGTGATTGTTTCGTCTTTATTTAACTTTGTCTTTTCATTTTTTGATCCGGACTTTTATTTTAATTTTAATTCTGATTCTCGTTCCTGTTTGTTTGATCTGTGATGAATTGGATGTGATGATATCAGAGTGAAGATCTCACAGGGTTCTGAGGACGTGCTGATTAACTGATGTTAACACACACACACGTTGGCTTTCGGTGTGTGTGTGTGTGTGTGTGTGTGTGTGTGTGTGTGTGTGTGTGTGTATTGATTTCTGTTCTACAGAACTGTGAGTGCTCCTCTGAGAGTTGGTATCACGGACGATGCAACGATGCAGCCAGATAAAACCGCGTCCTACTTCCCCGCACCGCCCCCCCTCCCCCCCCCCGTCCACTCATTTCCATTTTAATACACTCAAGACTTTTGCGTCTGTATTTATAGTCCCATTTTGCTTCTTTGATTTTGCCTCAGTGAGAGCTCGATTAAACATCAGGAGCTCGGGGAAACAAGGCGGCAGCGGCGGGGGGGGTGGCGGCGGGGTGGCGGGGGGTAAACGAGGCGCTCGCGGTTGATTGCTAGCTTGTGCAGGAGATCTGAGGCCCATTCGATGGGGAAATCTCTCAGGCCAAGGTGAGGAGGAGGAGGAGCAGCAGTTCAGGTCCTGACGACGTTAGAGAGCCCATAAGTGTGGGGAAAGAGAAAGAGAGAGAATGCGAGCGAGAGAGAGCGAAAGAGAGAAGGTTAAAGTGAGAGAGAGAGAGAGAGAGAGAGAGAGAGAGAGAGAGAAAGAGAGAGAGAGAGTGAGTGGGAGTTAAAGGGAAAAGGGCAGAAATGAGAAACAGGGAGTGTGAGAGATGAAGAATGTTCAGAAAAACAGCTCGGCCTCCTCAGAGGGTTCCAAACCTTATTTGAAGTATGAGGGCAGATGTGTGTGTGTGTGTGTGTGTGTGTGTGTGTGTGTGTGTGTGTGTGTGTGTGTGTGTGGACGCAGCACGACTCTGGAGGTTCATATGAGTTTATTAGACTTTTATATGAGTTGGGAAACTCAAAGCACCCTGCTGCTGAAATTCAGTCAGGGCTCATCTCCTCCACCGACACCTCACACTGTGGAGCTGTGGAACTCCCACCCACACACCAACCCACCCACAGACAGACAGAGTGGGTGACACCAGGCCTGCGCTGTGGACTGTGGACTATGGACGTTCTGCTCACTCATCTGTACAAGGCTGTCCTACACTGTTGATGCTCAAGGAGAATGAGTCCCCCACTGAGCCTTGGTCCTCACAAGGTTTCTTAAGTTTTGTCTTGCCGCTGTCTCTTGGTCTTGCACATTGGGGGTTTAAAGGCTTTTAACTCTGTAAAGCTGCTTTGTGACAATGTACGATTGTAAAAAGCGTTCTATAAATCAATGACTTGAACTTGAACTTATAGACGTCTGATGTTTGGGATCCTCAGCTCTTCGGTTCCATTCGTCTGGTTGATCCAGCGTTGTGATTGGCTGACGCCCGACCCAATCCCTCACTATGGAGTTCAGTATAGTTGTGGGTCTAAGAAGCTTCACAGAACCTTAACTCCAGAATCTCCAAACGAGAAACAAATAGATCGACGTTCTATAGAGGCTTAACGTTTGTCTTTGTGTGTTTTCTGGGTTCTTCAGTGATGGAAGTGTTTCGACCAAACAGATCGTCTTCTTACAGAGACCGACGCTGCGACTCAAGAAACGACAGAATAAGGTGCGTTTTGACTTCTTTATTAGAACGTTAAGGACAAAACGATTGAACCACCTCATTAATATGAATAAATTTAATTATTTTATATTTTTGCAATGTTTGAAGAGTGATAAAATGTTAACGCAAAGTGCAATCAGTCTGTAGTTTTAGCCGGTGCATCTTTCTGCAAACCTCTCGGAATGTGATGAGTTTTGTGTCAGTAGCTCAAAAATTGTTCAAGTTACATCACTTTGAAAATCAGATTTTTTCCATGAACTAAGCAAATTTGAAAGCGTGATTATGAAATAAGGAAGCTTGCGATCACGCTAAAATTTTACAAGGCTAGTCTGGCTCCAGTGTTCTTCGTCGCCAGTAAATTTTGTTGCTGTAGCTCGAAAATTGGCCGAGTTACGCCACTTTGAATATCAGATTTTTCCCATAGGAAATAAATTAAGCCAACTTTGAAGAGTGATCACAAGATAAGGAAGAGTGCAATCACTCTGAAATTTTACAAGGCTGGTCCGACTCCAGTCTTCTTCATCACCAGTAAATTTCATTTCTATAGCTCAAAGATTGGCCGAGTTACGCCACTTTAAATATCAGATTTTTCCCATAGGAAATGAACTAAGCCATCTTTGAAGAGTGATTACAAGATAAGGAAGAGTGCAATCACTCTGAAATTTTACAAGGCTAGTCCGGCTCCAGTCTTCTTCGTCGCCAGTGAGTTTTGTTTTTGTAGCTCAAAAATTGGCCGAGTTACGCCACTTTAAAAATCAGATTTTTCCCATAGGAAATGAACTAAGCCAACTTTGAAGAGTGATCACAAGATAAGGAAGAGTGCGATCACTCTGAAATTTTACAAGGCTGGTCCGGCTGCAGCCATCTCTGATGCCAATGAATTTCGTCTTTGTAACTTCAAAATGCGAACATCACCGTAATGCAAAGTGAATGGGAAATTGGCTCAGAAAAACGGGAATATCTCGGGAACGCTTTGACCGATCTCTTAGCTGTGTACACGCAGTGGACTCACCAATGAGCCGGGCATGTCCTGCGAAAATCATGTCAATGGCTTAAACATTCGCAGGGGAACGAAGGGAGACAAAAACCAGAAATCAGAGTTTCTAAAAACTAGATATCTCTTAATTAGCCGTTAAAATAAAAAAGATTTGACTTGTTATCAGGTATCCCGATGTTTCCCTACAGTGTAAATAAGGTTCTATGTTCCTGAATGTCCAGGTTGGATCTTTATAGCTGTGAGAGACTAATGCGTCTTCAACGGAACCTTCATTTATTCAGCACGACAAATTCTCAAGATCATTACGGAGCCTCTCGCGGGTTCTCCTGTCTGTAAAGACGAATGCGTCCTCTCAAACTTATCTGCTTCTCTTGCATCAATCGCAAAAACTGGCCTGAATGAAAGCTCGTTACCCGTGTCGTTAATTTACCTTCAAACATGTTCTCTTTCAGAAACTCATCTTCCGAACTCGCAGCAAGAGTGGCAAGAACTCGGTGAAAGACGCCCTGAAAAACAGCAAGGCCAAGGACGTGGAGGACGGCTCGGCCACGGAGGCCAAAGAGAACGAGGAGGAGAAAACCATCGACGAGCCGGAGGATGGCGCGGCGGACGGGGAGGCTCCGAAAGGCGGACTGGAGGCGGTGGAGGAGGCGGAGGCGCGGAGGGATGGGACCGAGACGGAGGAAGTGCAGGAGGAAACGCACAAGGTCAACGGCGTGGATGAATCGGCTGCACCTCCTGAGGAATCGGCCAATCAGGAGTGAGAACTTTCCCCCGCCTGCTTTTCGAATGTTTTGACTTTTTCGGACGATGCCGGACGCTCATGACCGGAACCAACGTAAGCACTGGATATTTAAAAACGCACTGTTCCCCGGCGCGGCGGCGCCCGACGACGGGCCGTGTTTACAAGCCCCATAAGCAGATACTTTCACGCACCGCGAGCTGCAATTGCGTTGGGAGCCGTCGGTGTTGCCGGCGTGTTGATAGCAGCTTCGTTTCCTATTTCGAGACGGTTCGCGCTGACGCTGCAGATGTTATTTTTTAAAGGGGAAAGGAGGGATTTCTGACTCACCGAGGTAATGAATGTTCAAATTCGCCAACGTTTGCAAAGCAGGAGCTTAAAAAAGAGCGCCGAACGGAGTCCTAATCTTCAGGACCGGGTCCTGCGAGTAGAGGCTGACCTTTTCCAGCATCCGAGGATAATGAGGCGCCGTCGACCTACCACCTAAACGTTCTGCCCTTATTTACCGAGCGCCTGTTGAAGCCGCGTCTCCCGATGTAAAATCCTCGCCGCGTTGATGCGGACTCAAAGGACCCGGAGTCGGGGTTCCTGTGGGCGACTCCGCGGCGCGATTAGAACGAATATAAACCCCTCACACATGATGCTGACGGTGGCGCCGCGCTGAGATTAAGCTCGGAGTCAAGACGATTTTCCGTGGAGAATCAGCCCTGACGCCGCTGATTAGCACAGGACTTAATCTGCGCTCGGGAACGCGGCCAGGCTAATGTTGTTTTCCAGAGCGGGTCGTGTAGCGCGGCCAAAGGGGAACCGAACGACCGATAAATGCGCCTGGAGCCGAGCGCCCGCTCAGCCGCAGTCATTTACTCTGCCTCCTGCGGCGCCGTCGCAACGCTCGGCTCGCCCTCGAACCGCTTTATTCCCGCTGCGTGCCGTCGTCGTACACGTTAATGAACGCAATGTTTCAGCTAAATATATTCTTTCCGCCGCACGTTATAATGAACACGCGGAACCGTCTGGATCCACAAACGATTTTGGGACTCGGATAAAAAACACTTGCTCAAGGATCTCTCTAGGCCCGGCGTTCAGGGTGGTTGAACTTTAGCGCCTCACAGTGTTCATTGTATGTAATTAAAGCATAAAAAGAAAGACAACGCAGGACTTTCGCTGAACAGCAACACCAAATAATAAAAATCAAAGTAGGAAGAATATAAACCAGTGTCAATTTACAAAGTAAACAAAGTAAACGGACGAGTGTGCCGCGAGTTTTAACTTTGTTTTTGTTATACCGCTTTGGTCTAAAACTATTTTCCTTATGATTTGAAGTTGTAAAATTTTTTATCACGATTTATTGCCAAAACGATTAATCGTCTCATCCCTAACCCCGATACGTTCTAATACAAGAGTACCATTAAAACAAGAGCAATTTGTCAAATTCGTCAAATTTGTCTATTTTGCACAGACGAGTGTGCTGCGAGTTTTAACGTTGTTTTTGTCGAGCCACCGATTGTTCTTATGATTTTTTTAAAATCACGATTTATTGCAAAAACGATTAATCATCTCATCCCTACTACATCCCTACATCCCGATATGTTCTAATACAAAAGTACCGTTAAATCCAGATCAATTTCAACAAAAGTATTGGGACAAACCTACGGCCCATGACCCGAAAGCCACTGTTAGATCTTTGAGCAAAACCCCGAACCCGAGCAACATGCCGAGTCCACACACCGTTTCCATGTTCGGTACTTTAATAGTGATTTGGTTACCTAGTAACAATTTTCGTGTAATCTGGTGCTCCGAGCTCCGGTAATTCGTGTGGAACCCGGCGGCGCGGTGTAAAGGACAAAAGCTTTTGTTATTTTTAATTTTCAGAGGCCCGCTGGTCCGGAGGGGGGGGGGGGTTTCCTGTGCTGAACAATGCTAAGTGCCCTTGATTTGGTGTGTTGTGATGGAGCTTTATAGCCAGTTTTCTCATTTCGAAGCCATTTACACCCCCCCCCCCACCGGCGCTGCCTCACTGTGATGAAGTTCATCATTAAGAAACGCGTTCCACACGAAAAAAGGAGGTTTACAGAACGTTCCTCTCGACTCGCGGAAAAGGCTTCTGAGATCCAACCCATCCGTCTTCGTCAAAACGCAGTTGGTTTGTATCACAGAAACACATTCGGGAGCTGGAGCTGGGTTCTCCTCTTTGGGTTCTCATCGAGTCACTCACCTGCTTTCTCGACCGAATAAGAGCCGACCCAGAACCGAGCCACACTTAATTACTTGGTTCTGGTTTCGGGTCCAGTGATGAGGTTCACCACATTGCCGCTGGATGTGTGAGGATGTGGGCTCTGAAGGAATTGTGGGGTCATGTCGTCAGTTAAGCTAAAACTCGTTTACAGAAATCAAAGCTCTCCGTTTTGGAGGTGACGCAGTCCAAACTGTTGTGGAACACCAGGGTTCCACACTGGGACCGTTAGAGTTCAGATTTGGGAACGGCGTCGGCTTCGTTTCATCGATTTGCGATTCTACGTGTGAAGGTGATGATGAAGTGTACTTAATGTTCTGCTGCTTTTCTATTATGTATGTGTGATGTCATTTTCTCTGTAGTCAACGTGAACTAAGAGAACCGTCATGCACACTGGGTGTGGCCTGACGCTTGACGGACCAATCGCTGGTTGACTTAGATATGCGCTTCATTGATTCCTCAGTGTGCCAAAAATATACCCCCTGATTATACCCCCAGTGAGGGGTAACATCCATCCAGGTTACAGCAGGTGTAGACCTACAGAACCCAGACCTCCTTGACCTGTGGGATGAACTGGTTCAGGTCTGTCACAAAAACCACACTCCAAAGTCTGACTAAAAGCCAAAACCCAGGGGGCGCTAAAGAATGTGGTAGCTCCACCTGATGTAGGTGTTAAACTATGAACCTCATCATCATCATCATCATCACGTTCCACATACTGAACAAAATATGATCCTGTTACACTCACATGCAAAAGTAGCTAGAACATTTAAAACCAAAATCAATCAGAGGACGAGGGTTTTAACCAATAAGACGCCACTTGTATTTTTTGGGACCAATCATTTGAAGAACATTGGTTTTAAAAAACACGGTGCTTCATCAGTGAATTCTGTTTCCAGATCAGATTATGAATCGGGCAGTTTGGTCCTTTATCGGTGCCTGACCTGACCGACGCTCTAATGTTTGGGCAATAATCCCATGAGCGTGCCCCAAAATCTTGTAGAACGCTTTTTTAGAAGAGCTCTTCCAGCTATTTGGTAACGTGAAGGCGTCCCAACACTTGTGTCCATATGGTGAACATCTGCAGAAGGTTCCTGTCCGCACCGCTGTATTCAGGACGTTTCCTCTTCCACATGAAGACTCCGTGGTTCCGAATCACGGCGTCATCCATCAGCCAGAAAGGAAAGAAAAAAAGGAACAAAAACAAAGAGCGAGCACCGCCGCGTCCTCCGCCCGAGTGACATTTAACCCCCGCTGCGGGTAATGGAGTGGCCGACCCCCGCGTGGAGCGCCCTGCCCCTCGTGTACAGAGCTAATGTGCACTTTGCTCGTTTTTATGTAACCTTTTCATGTGTCAAAAAGTCTGACGCCTGCAGAGCGCCAGGTCATTACCCATAATAATCCATTCTGTCCCCCGTGCGTTTGCTGTTTGCTGATGTGCCGAAACGGGACGCTGAGCTGCGGGACGTCTGCAGGAGACGTTTCCTTTATTTAAAAATGATTTACTATGAAAAAAATGAAAAAAAAAATGTAAGAACGCCGGGTCTCTGTCTGTCGCTGCCGTTTGTGAAGCCTCGTCTCTGCGAGCGCGGCCTGTACGTGATTGGACGGACGTGACGGCGCCGCTGTATGAAACCATCCGACCTCCGACATTCAGCTTTATGTTCTAACCTCGCGTCGTCCAAATACTTACGGCCCGCGCCGGATCTCCTCTGTACAATTTGTATATTATAAATATGATTTATTTTTCTTTTGCATTTCAGTAAAGCTGACAGAAATATTCTAGCTCTTGGTTCCCGTCGTTGTCCTCGCGGTCTCCGGGACAGGTTCTGACGTGGGAACCTGTTTCGGACGCAGAAGTCGTGACGGCGCTCTTAACTTTCTGGAATTTTAGGCAGACGGTGCATTTTAAAGTGATTAAGTTCTTTAACGTCAGCGTTTTGAACAGAGCGCCGGGCGGGCGCCTCGGGGAACGCCGGTTCATAAGCACACCGCCGGCGGCGCTGACCACCCGGATCACATCGGATCAATGCTGCGTCCATTACAGCTCCGGCATAACGACGCCTCCGTCACACTGCGCTCTGAATAATGTATAGAACACAGCCGGTCCTCACAGAGCCGCGGAACCCACCGAGCCTAAAAACCCCGCCTCTGTTTACTGATCACAGCTCTGCTGTCCAACCTCAGAACTACAAACTACAACATATACCACCACAACAACAAACTACAACATACACCACCACAACAAACTACAACATACATCATAACCACAACAAACTACAACATACACCACCACAACAACTATAACAACATACATCATAACCACAACAAACTACAACATACATCATAACCACAACAAACTACAACATACACCACCACAACAACTACAACAAGATACATCACAACTACAACAACAACAACAACAAACTACAACAACATACATCATAATCACAACAACAAACTACAACATACACAACCACAACAAACTACAACATACATCACCACCTCCACAACAAAATACAACATACAGAACCACAACAAACTACAACATGTACAAACACCACAACGACAAACTACAACAACATACACCACCACAACAAACTACAACAAACATCACCACCACAAACTTAAACATACACGACCACAACAAAATACAACACCATACATCACCACAACAAACCACAACAAACACCACCACCACCACACACGACAAAAACACAGCAAACTACCAAAATCTCAATTAAACCAAACTACACCATAATACACCACCACCACCACTAAAAACAACACAACAACCCAAAACAACAACAGCATGACAAACTACAATAAACACCACAATAAGACCAAACACAACCACAACTACACCAAAATACATCACCACAAAAACAAAGTACACTTCAACTACACCAGATATCACCACAATACAAATAAATATCAATTAGAAAGAAAATACACCTCAACTACAGCAAACTACACCCCAATCACACAAGACAGTACCCCAACAACAAACCACATCCAAACTGACACCACAATAAATATCAATGACACCAAAATACAACACCGCTTATAATAAACCTTATTTAATAACGTAAGACTCACAATCAAAACCTGAGAAATGTAACTAATGTGATTCAGAAATATAAGATTAAAACCACAGTTCATTATTAAAGCAGTAAAGAATTCCCAACCTCAGATATCGCCTCACCTCGTCTCTCACTCAGGAAAACGTGAATGTAAATTAAATAAGATTCATTTAAAAGGTTTAGAAAAAAACATACAGAGAAATACTGCAGATGGTCACAGTGCCATCTAGTGGTGGTTAGATCCAGGTGCGTTATTTATTTCTTGCGTCTTTGGCTGTAAATTGTATTAATCGTTATAAAGTGAAAATTAAAGACTGCTTTTGGTGAGAGTGTCTCCCCATCCGATGGGACACGTGGTGGCGCTGTGGTCGGCGGCCAGGCCCGGCCTGCTGCGTCATTGTTTTGAAGGTTCATCAGAACATCAAAGGGATTGATTCATTTTAATTCGCAGTTAATGAGTCTGTAAATGAATGAATGTGTGGACCTGACGCCGTCTGTCTGCTACGCTAACGACCGCCGAGGGAACAGAGTGCGTTCCGCTAATCCCTCACTGAGCTACGGGCTGAAGTCTTTAATGCTAACGTGCTAACGTGAAATCACAGAGCCACAAAACAACGGAGACGGTGACGATCTGAGGCTTTATTTCAGCTTCACACGAGACGCGTAGCTGCTGTTAGCATCTCTCTGCTGGCGTCAGACGTCGCAGCTCTGACAGGAACGGTTGGGTCCTCGGGGGGGGGGTCCGTCTGATCCCTAAACCAACAGAACAGCGATCAGAGATAAGACCAGCAATTTCCATCAGCGTCTGCAAAGAAAACAGGATGCTGTATCTCAGATTGATCTCATTTTATAATCTCCATAAAACTGGTTGTAGCTCAGAGTGAAAGCCTGCTGACTCAGCAAACTACCTGCGCCATCCCGGCAACGTTGCTGCCCCATGGACCCCAGGCCCTCAACCGTACCTGAGATAATCCACGCCCGTTTCAAATGAGGCCCTTATTTAGAACCGTCCATCCATTATCGTCTGGTTTATCCTCTATTAGGGTCGGGGGGGGGGGGGTCCCCATGCCCATCCAGGGTAGAACGTTTCGGGTGCTGGGCCGATACACCTAGGACAGGACGCCAATCTATCACTGGGCACACACTCACTCAAACAGACACACTCTATATGGGGCAATTTGGAGAATTTAATTGACTTGATCCATGTTTTTGGACTGTGGGAGGAAACCGGAAAACCCGGAGGAAACCCACGTGGACACAGGGGGGACCTTGGAAACCACCCAGATGGGGATTTAATCCGGTACTCCCCAGCGCTGAGAGGAGAACATGCTAAACACCAAGCCACCATGCCGCCCTTCCATCTAAAAGTCCTCACGTACATGTGCTGACACTAGATTGGACCAAAATGGACCGGACCATTGGACCAGACACACCCACCCTCAACTCATGATCAGCTGATCCTCAGTCCATTTCCAATCCATTTGGGTCACCACCCTCACCCTTCTATTTTATTTATCTATCTATGTGTCCGCTGATTTGGGTTCTTAAAGAATTTTTAAATCCTATCCCGTCATTGACCCACTCGGGTTGGCTTTCTTTGCCCGTCATGTGATCGTGTGCGGTTTGCAGTCATCACCTGATCTTTACTGGCTCTTGGTGCAGCAGTGGAAGCGCACATCATTGAGCGACGTGTCGTCCAGGCCGCCCTGGTACAGCTCCATCTTGGTCTGGATGCCGCAGATGCCTCCGTTGCGACACTCGCTGCTCCAGAAGCCATACTCACCCCAGTCCATGCCCCTGCCCTCCAGAGTGGGGTTGGAGCTGCAACGGAAGCGGATGTTGTTGGCAGCCGTGTCGTCACCGAACAGACCCAGGTGAGGCTCCACACGCAGCTGGAAGGAGGACAGCACCCCTGTAGGACACCACTGAGGCTCCGTCCACTCACCAAAACTGAGGACGAGGGTTTAGAAACATCTCATTTAGTTCTTTATTATTAAATAAGGTTTATTATAAGCGGTGTGTTGGGGGTGAGGGTGGTGCTGTTATTCAGTGTGTATTTTTAGGTGTTGGGAGTATTATTTGAATTAAGTTGAGGTGTAGTTTGTGTGGTTGTGATGTATTTTGGTGTCAGTTTGGATGTGGTTTGTTGTTGGGGTACTGTCTTGTGTGATTGGGGTGTAGTTTGGTGTAGTTGAGGTGTATTTTCTTTCTAACTGAGATTTATTTGTAGTTGTGATGTCTGGTGTAGTTGTAGTGTACTTTGTTTTTGTGGTGATGTATTTGGGTGTAGCTGTGTATTTTTTAAATTATTCATTCATTCATTATCTCCCGCTTTATCCTGTATTAGGGTTACCGGGGGGATGTTTCGGGCACTGGGCAGATACACCCAGGACAGGACGCCAATCTATCGCTGGGCACACACTCACTCACACATACACACTCTATATGGGGCAATTTGGAGAACTCAATTGACTTGATCCATGTTTTTGGACTGATGAAACCGGAGAACCCGGAGGAAACCCACGCGGACACGGGAGAACATGGCCACTCCACCCAGATGGGGATTTGAACCAGGAATCCCTAGCGCTGAGAGGCGAACATGCCAAACCACTAAGCCACCGTGCCGCCCTTTGTAAATTATTCTACTACAAATCAAATACACATTTTTTTTTTATATTATAAAACAATTCTGAACAGGAACCATGATCTAGAACCTGCTTCATTACATTCCCAAGAACTAGCGAGGCATTTACTCTCAGAGATGTAGCGCACTCTGACTACACTCACGGCTGGTCCTCATGGCGTTGCTGCGGGCTCGGCGGTCAAGTCAAGTCAAGTTATTTATTTCTGTCGCGCTTTTTATATCAGTACGTCGTCACAAAGCAGCTTTACAGAATGAAAAGACTTTAAACCCCCAAAGAGCGAATCGACAGTGGCAAGACAAAACTCCCTGTTATGTTGTTATTTATGGAAGAAACCTTGGGAGGACCAAGACTCAGTGGGGGACTCGTCCTCCTTGAGCAGCCGGGCAAACAATGTAGGACAGACATGTACCGATATTAAACAAATGGAAAAACTAAATAAACTAAAAACTGGAAAACTATATGTGTGTCCATTAGGGGGCGTCCTGCAGGACCGCCAGTCCAATTAATGTACGGTCAGTGCAGATGGTATCTGTGGTGGGAAACCGGTCACATTTGAACACCTCAATGTGACGCTCGAGGAAACCGGAGCCTATAAAACGCAGTGGGCAGCAGTTTTAAACTGCGGAGATCAATGCGGAGTCCATTACTGCACCGCCGTAATCAGCCTGAACCCTGCACCGAACATACCAATCATCCACCGCCGCCTACAGATCATCACACTACGGGATTAATATATTTAACATGTTTCTTAACAGGCGCGGTAGCTCAGTGGTTTGGGTGTTGGACTATCAATCTGAAGGTTGGGGGTTCAAATCCCAGGTCCACTGAAGTTACCAGTGTGGGTCTTCTTGAGCAAGACCCTTAACCCTCACTGCTCCAGGGATGTTAAAACTAACCCTGTGCGTCACCTTGTAAGTCGCTTTGGATAAAAGCGTCTAATAAATGACCAAATGTAAATGTAAATGTTAACAAGGGCGGCACGGTGGCTTAGTGGTCAGCACGTTCGCCTCTCAGCGCTGGGGATTCCCGGTTCGAATCCCCATCTGGGTGGAGTTTCCATGTTCTCCCCGTGTCTGCATGGGTTTCCTCCGGGTTCTCCGGTTTCCTCCCACAGTCCAAAAACATGGATCAGGTTAATTGAATTCACTAAATTGCCCCATATAGAGTGTGTCTGTGTGAGTGAGTGTGTGCCCAGCGATGGATTGGCGCCCTGTCCTGGGTCTATCTGCCCAGCGCCCGAGATGTTCTCCCCTGGATGGGCATGGGGAACCCCACCACGACCCTAATAGAGGATAAGCGGGAGATAATGAATGAATGAATGTTTCTTAACATAATAAATAATAAACTGTGGATTTCAGTATAAATAATACAAATAATAAAACTAAATTAGTAGTTTAGTTCAGTATGCTGTATTTTTTGTAACCTGACTCTGAGGTTCATGCAGTGTTTGTGTCCTTACTGTCCGGTGTGGGACTCCACGGTGTAGAGAAAGCGACGGTCCTCGTTTTTAACACAGAAGAGACGGATTCCGTTCAGCGCGCTGTCGTCTCCTCCGTACTGGTTCTCCTCGATCTGTCGAACAACGTCAACAATTTAATAAGTGGATGGAGAGCGTAACCGGCGGTCAGACCGAGGTCCTTACTCTCAGGCTGAAGCCTGTGACGAAGAAGTCCTCGGGACACATCTCGGGCCACATCCACATTCCGAACTGCTCTCCGTTGGGCACCGTGAGGACGGAGGTGTAGTTACGGGTTCTGAAGTTGACCCCGGCGGGAAGCACGTAGGGCTTCACCTCCGTCTCGCCGCGGACCGACGCCGCCAGGGCCAGGAAGCAGAAAAGCGACAGCTGAGCGAGAGCCATGGCGTCGATGCTTAACGTCCGCATCGGGACATCCCGCGGTATTTATATCCAACGCCAATGTCACAGCGCCGTCTTATCGCGGCTTAATCATTCACCCCGGGGCTTGGGAAGTGACAGCTGCAACGCAGAGAACCTTCACCATCAGTGATATTACAGAACCCCACGCTCCTGCTGTGTTCCCTTCCCACAAAAAATAAGGGAATCATAGAGACGTGTTCCACAATATTAACCAATAAGGCTTTGATAGATCATCCGAGGATGATGCAGAGCTGGAGAACCGGAGGACTGCGAGTTCCTTTGCAGCTCGACGGCGTCGCTGCAGAGCTCCGAGAATAAAACATGTAAAATCCTTTAATAAGGATTAGAACGTAATCGAATAACTTTTATTAAGATTTTAATGAGGCTACAGCATCCCAGAGTACGAAAGTAACGGCATAGAGCGTTGTTGCCGAGCAGTTTCGTGAGTCTGGGTTCTACGAGGAACCAAGTTGAAGTCAGATTTTATAAACGGGAACCACAACTTGGAGTGCGAGTCACATGATGCACCGAGTCAATCAAACTCTGGTTATTATTATGTAATTAAGGTGCTTTATTAAGTCTAACTACTTTTCTTTTGAGGCGTTTCCTGAAGCTGTGGTCAGCTCTTCATCATGGTTTTGCTGGAGCACTGCATGGAATGGATGGAACCTGGATTTCTATTGGACCGGCGGGACGCCCTCAATGGACTTATATTTATTCATTCATTCATCATCTTCAGCTTTATCCTCTATTAGGGTCGCGGAGGGGGTCCCCATGCCCATCCAGGGGGGATGGTCTCGGGCTCTGGGCAGATACACCCAAGACAGGGCGCCAACTATCACTGGGCACACACTCTATGGGGCAATTGTGAGAACTCAATTGAATTGATCCATGTTTTTGGACTGTGGGAGGAAACCGGAGAACCCGTAGGAAACCCACACGGACACGAGAGAGAGAACATGGAAACTCCACACAGATGGGGATTCGAACCGGGAATCCCTAGTGCTGAGAGGCGAATGCACTAACCACTAAGCCACCGCGCCACCCTTTGGACTCATATAGTTTTCCAATTGTTAAATCCGGGTCACATGATCACCACACAGAGGCTGTCCTACACTGTTGATGGAGGATGAGGAGGAGTCCCCCACTGAGCCGCGGTCCTCACAAGGTTTCTTCCTTAAAATTACAACATAATGGGGAGTTTTGTCTTGCCGCTGTCTCTTGGTCTTGCTCTTTGGGGGTTTAAAGGTTTATAACTCTGTGAAGCTGCTCTGTGACGACGTTTTAATAAATTAATTTATATAAATTAATTTGAACTTGAACGCAAATTGAACTCTAACAGTAAAGGTGAAGTGAAGTATTTTTTAGCTGAACGTTAGAACTGACGCTGCGTTTATACGATTAGTGATAATCAGAGACGAAATGACGCCGAGGTTCTGCTTACGTTTCAGTTTAATAAACTGAATCCTGCGTTGGATTTCAACTTCGTCGTTATCAGGGATCGTAAAGGAACAGCACGTGCTCTCTCACACGGCCGCCCGTCCGCCGGCCTCGGCCTGACCTTCAGCGCGTTTGTTCTCGTTTTTTCAGCCATCAGAAGGTTAATGACGGACGGGGTTCTGAGGCGCCGAGCTGCTCTGCATTAAAGGTTTAGTTCGAAGCAGCACGTCTCGTATTTAGTGACACGAGGAATTAACCTTTGGAAAGCGTATCGCGTAAAATCACTTTAAAAAGCATTCGACATTTTAAAGCGTTTGAAAGATCGCGGCGCAGCGACATCTGGTGGCCGCTTTAGGTAAAGAGAGAATAAAAAAATAAAAAAAAACCATTCAAACCTAATCCGACTGATTTGTGTTTCTTATATTCGCTTATATTTTTTTCACTGAAAATATCAGATCTTAATATATTTATTTGTAAATCTGGTTTAAAAAAATTACATCTACATTAAATCATATTAAAGTTAACCTAATAAATTTAATCCATCCATTATCTTCCACTTTATCCTCTACTAGGGTCGCGGGGGGGGTTCCCCATGCCCATCCAGGGGAGAACGTTTCGGGCGCTGGGCAGACACACCCAGGACAGGGGGGCAATCTATCGCTGGACACACACTCACTCACACAGACACACTCTATATGGGGCAATTTGGAAAATTCAGTTGACTTGATCCATGTTTTTGGACTGTGGGAGGAAACCCGGAGGAAACCCACACAGACACGGGGAGAACATGGAAACTCCACCCAGATGGGGATTCGAACCGGGAATCCCTAGTGCTGAGAGGAGAACATGCCAAACCACTAAGCCACCGTGCCGCCCAATACATTTAATCATTATCTTAATCTATGTATTCATCAAGCCTCCTATGCTTTCCTGAATAAAATAAGGTGCTGGAGCCTATCCCGGCACTCACAGGGCAACACCCTTCATATAATCAGGTACAGCCAGTATCGCTCGTACTAACGAGTACAAAATCCCAAACAGAAGACCCTCGTCCACCCCACCCAACATTCAGGTTCAGGCGGAGACAGATTGGACCGCTGACCCTTCAGTGAGGAGCATCCAGGGTTTGAAGAGCGATGCAGTTCCTTGCTGTAACTTTTTATTTTTAACTAAAGGCCGTTTGTTAGAACCTCAAACACGGGGTTCTGCAGAAGCCCCCTCTCAGTTAAAACGCTTCGGATCGGACGTTTATGTGTCTCGGGTTCCGTCCATCATGCTGTAATGAGTTTGGAGCCTCCAGCCAAAGCTGCTCCGGGTCAGGGAGCCTCCCGCAGGCCTCGCTCGCCCGCTCGCTCTCTCTCTCTGGGTTTTAATACTGCGCTTTAACGAGCTCTGGCTGCTTCGCCCTTGGCGTTTCTCTCTGATTGAATCACCTTCACCGTCTGAAGAGCCGTAACTTCATTAGCAGACGGGGAGGTCGTTACCGGAACCTTAAAAGAGCGAGGAATCGAGTTAGCGTGACTGCAGGAGCTGAATTTACCCAGAATGCATTTGCCATTTCATTTGAAAAATTGGGGAGGTCTGATTAAGCAGAGGAACCACGATGGGTCCGTCTCTCAGACGGAGCGGCAACCGAAACCCTTTTCCCTCAGCATTTACTAAAATGAGGGATATGGAGATTGCTGAGGCCTATCCCAGCCTTCCCACCTGAAGAAATGTAACGTTGCCAGTTTGACTGCCGGCATGTTTTTGTCGCAGGCGGCACGGTGGCTTAGTGCTTTAGCATGTTCTCCTCTCAGCGCTAGGGATTCCCGGTTTGAATCCCCATCTGGGTGGAATTTGCATGTTCTCCCCGTGTCCGCGTGGGTTTCCTCCGGGTTCTCCGGTTTCCTCCCACAGCCCAAAAACATGGATTAAGGTCAATTGAGTTTTCCAAATTGCCCCATATAGTGTGTCTGTGTGAGTGAATGTGTGCTCAGTGATAGATTGCCCCCTGTCCTGGGTCTATCTGCCCAGCGTCTGAAACGTTCTCCCCTGGACGGGCATGGGGAACCCCCCCACCCCACCCGGCTCGCATGGAGAACATGTTAATACACATTTAATCTAAATGCATCATTTAAGTATAAAACTCGTACCTTACGCCAGCGGGTTGCTCTGTAAGGACACGCCCCCCGGTCCTCAGAAGGTTCCGTTCAGTCTGCACGCTGCTCGTCGTGACGTCAGTTAAACAGTCCATCAGGTTCCATCACTGGACTCCGGGTTCTGCCGGCGGGAGTTCGGGTCGGAACCACGATCTCAATCAGACCTTTAATGACGCGTTGGTTTGAATCTGATTAATTAAACGCAGCGGTTTGATTAAAGTCATTAATAATCAACCGCACAATTAATAACGTCTTAATGACTGAAGTTAATGACGCGGCCGCTTTGATCCATCGGCTGATTTTAAACACGAGGGAAATTCAATCATCCTGACGAAACCCGAAGCAGCGCCCCCTTCAGGAGGGTCAGGGGCGTGGTTTAGTACTGTAGTACCACATCGGAGTTCCAATTCGAACGTCATACTGAATTATTAACGAGCGTTATGGAACTCCAGAACCGCCCGGTTTTAGTGACGTCACGTTAGCGCTAATTAACGTCAGTGACGCGGCATTCGGGGATAATTAATCACAACAGAGAGCAGAGCGTTAAGGACTCACAGCGCCACACAGTGGAAGACTTTAACACTTCAGCTGTTAAATTTGAGGAATTTCAGCTAAAAAAAAAAGGGGGAGGATGAGGCGCCACCGTGTGTTAAAAACAAGCATGTGCATCATTATTAACCAAATTAAAAATATCTATTAGTATTATCATCCACATGTAATAAATACTGATCATTTAGAATTATTACATTTAAATTTCTATGGATTTTTGGATTTCAAATAATTTTTTAAATAAATTTAATTCCTCAAACGCCGATTTTGGTCGGACGGAGGCTGCGGACGTCAGAAAGGACACACCACACGCGAGAGGTCGGTTGGCAGACGTGTATTCACTCGCAAATAAAAACCAACTAAAAGTACAGATGGAGGCCCACATCTTTATAAATAGAGCAGGAGCGGAATGTTGCGTCTGTGCAGCTACGTGGTTCACAACAATCTGCTGTTATTGTTTACATTCAGCAAAAAAAAAAAAAAAAAAAAAAAACTAAAACAAAAAAGAGGAGAAAGTGAAATCTAAAACAACGGGAAGAAAAGGCAGAGAACCGAGATGCGGGTGGAGGTTATATACAGGACACTGTCCTCATGCACAGCCTTCATTCTGGTCTTCACCCCTCCCCTCCCCCTCCTCTTCTGTACAGATGACGTTCCGGATGTTGGAGGACGAACACTGCACATCAGGAACCGAACTGAACACTTTGATGTGGAAGAACAAAGAACCGATTGGAGAACCAGGCTTCGTTAACGTCAGACAGGTCGAGTCGCGGAGACGCGCTTCTCGACGTTGTTCGTAATAACAGGCGCGAGTTAATCGTACATTTAAGCGGTATTAGCGTCCCGGGGGCCATGTCCTCGGGGGCCATGTCCTCGGGGGTGAATCGGCGTCTCGTTAAGGGATTAACACTCTTTATGAATTAAGCCTGAATGGGGGGGGGGGGGGGGGGGGGGGGGGGGGGGGGGGGGGGGGGGGGGGGGGGGGGGGGGGGGGGGGGGGGGGGGGGGGGGGGGGGGGGGGGGGGGGGGGGGGGGAGAGAGAGACAGAGAGAGAGAGAGGGAGAGAAGGAGAGACAGAGAGAGAGAGAAGGAGGGAGAGAGAGAGAGATGTGAGAATGTGTTGATGTTCTTTATATTTTTTGGTTCAGGGTCGCGGTCCTCACCTTTGGGTTTTTGGGGTTTCTTGACGGAGTTCAGCTGCCCGCTGACGTCCTGCAGCCTCCTCTCCAGCTCCCTCCTCTTCTCCAGAGCCAGCTCCTCACGAGACTTCCCTCCAACCGGCTTCATCACTGCACACACACACAGACACACAAGTCAGTTGAGCTTAATTCCAGAACTCCGACCCCTGTACTCGGTGCGCGACCGGAACCCTGACCGTAGGGTTTGCGAGGTTTTTTGCGCAGGCAGCTGGCGACGTAGGTCTCGAGCTCGCGCAGGGTGGAGGGCTTCAGCGTCTCGAAGTCGATCTCGATCTCCTCGGGGTTGGTGTCCCGCAGCGATGGCTCGCGCGACTGGATTATGTGCACCACGCGCCCCAGCTTGTCCCCCGGCAGCTTGTTGATGTCCAGGCTGAGCTGGCGCTTGGCGTCATAGCTCATGGGCAGGCCGTCCTCCTCCTCCTCCGAGTCGTAGTGTGGGACGGACGGGGGCGGAGCCGTGAAACGAGACGCGGCCGACGAGGACTTCTTAGCCGCCCTGAGAGGAAAAGAAAAATTCATTCATTCGTTATCTTCTGCTTTATCCTCCATGGGGGGGGGGGGGGGGGGGGTGTCCCCATGCCCATCCAGGGGAGAAGGTTTCGGGCGCTGGGCAGATACACCCAGGACAGGGGGCAATCTATCACTGGGCACACACTCACTCACACACACTCTAAATGGGGCAATTTGGAGAACTCAATTGACCTTGATCCATGTTTTTGTTCTGTGGGAGGAAATCGGAGAACCCGGAGGAAACCCACACGGACACAGGGAGAACATGGAAACTCCTCCCAGATAGGGATTCAAACCGGGAATCACTAGCGCTGAGAGGAGAACATGCTAAACCATGGTGCCGTACGGAAAAGATCAATTTTATTAACCATTTGCAGTGTTTATCAGATCAAAGGGAAACTTCAAAGAGCAAATTTAAACCAAAGAGTCAGGTTTAAATGAATTAAATGGCACACAGACATGGGGAGAACATGCCAACTCGACATAAGAACCCTGCCAACCGAAAACCAGGGTTGGAATTTCGAGTCTTTTTACTGAGCAGTGAGAGCGCCACCGCTCTGTCACAGTGCTGAGTTCATGCTGTAGTTGTACCTGTCCACTAGATGGCAGTGCACTCATCATCGTTCCATGCTGATTTATAATTAGGAAGCGTTTCTCACTTGTTGCTCTTGTTGTTCTTTTTGGCGGGCGCCCGTTTGCTCTGACCGGACATGGACGTCAGCTTGCTGGATTTGTTTTTGGGCGTCTTGGGGGCTTTGTCCCTGTCGGCGCTCCGCCCGCTCTTGTGCTTCTCCAGCTTCTTCTTTTTCTTTTTGTCCTTCTTCTTCTCGCGCTTCTTCTTGGGTTTGATGATGGGACCGGAGGACAGCGCCGCCAGCTGCTCGTGCACCGCCCTCAGCTGTGGGGCAGAGACGGCGTCCATAGGTCAGTACCGGAAGGTCACGTGACCTAAGAAATCAGCCGCCGCGGACGGGCAGATAAGAGACGCGTTCTCGTTTACGTACCTGAGTACACACCTGGTCCTGCAGCTGCGCCAGGCGCTGCGCCCGCTCCTCCTCGCTGTCCGAGCTCGGGCTGCTCTCGCTGCTCGGCTCACTCTCGCTGCTCGGCTCGCTCTCCGACGAAGACGACGGCGAAGACGACGAGGATGAAGACGAGGAGGACGACGAGGATGAGGAAGAGTGCTGCAGCCCCATGATGCCCATGTTATGACCCAGAGAGGTTGGCCCCAAATCCTCGTCCTCTTCGTCTTCCTCCAAGACCTCGTCCGGCATCTTGGCGAAACGGAACTCGAACACGTCCTGAGGCGGAAACCAAAGTCATGCCGCACTGTTTCGAACTGTACAGGTATTTAAAGGTGCACCAACAGATGACCCCGCCCACCTACGAACATTTCAGCTAATTAAACCCGCTGATGAATCTGTCCTTTAGTCGGGCAGAGTAAAATAAAAAAAATAAATAAATAAAATAAAATAAAATAAAAATATATATATATATATATATATATATATATATATTATTTAACTTTGAATACTTGAAATATTCAAATCGATTTAATTTTCATTTCTAGTGTTTATTTATATATTAATAAAGTATTATTTATATATTGTATATTTAACGAGGCTTAAAAACGGCTTTTTACTGAACATGTAGTTATACTGCATCGCCACACGATGGCGACAGAAACACCGATAAATAAGACGGCTAACATCCTTACTCTTTAATCACATGACTTCACAGACAAACGAAGAAATTATAAAAACTAAAGCCAAGAAAGGAATCCGCACAAAAAAAAACCTGAACCCCTGTCACCATCTCCTAGAACTGCTACCATCAGGTACAGAGCGATAAAAACAAAAACAAACCGGCTCAGAAAAATGGCGCTAAATGGCGCGTTGTTCATTTTTACATTTATGAAAATTCACTCTGTTCTGTACATTTTTAAACGTGCAATATATAAATACAGTCACTCAGTCTGTACAGTTTTATACTCTGGTCAATAAATGTCTTTTTTTTCAAAATTTTTGTTAATTGTAAATTATAGTGCCATCTTTTAAATCTCTTTATTTGTGTACATTTTTGTATGTGACACTGAAAGTATGGCACCTTCATTTCATTACACCTGCTATAATGAAAATAAAGAGATTCTGAAGCACAGTGGCTTAGTGGTTTAGCATGTTCTCCTCTCAGCACTAGGGATTCCCGGTTCAAATCCCCATCTGGGTGGAGTTTCCATGTTCTCCCCGTGTCTGTGTGGGTTTCCTCCGGGTTCTCCGGTTTCCTCCCACAGTCCAAAAACATGGATCAAGTCAATGGAGTTCTCCAAATTGCCCCATATAGAGTGTGTGTGTGTGTGAGTGAGTGTGTGCCCAGTGATAGATTGTTGCCCAGCACCCGAGACGTTCTCACCTGGATGGGCATGGGGAACCCCCTTCCCCCTGTGACCCTAATAGAGGATAAAGCGGAAGATACTGGATGAATGATTCTGAACCAGATTTAATAAACTAAAAAAACAAATGTCCACAATCAGTAATTATATCACGGCTGTATGTGTGTGTGTGTGTGTGTGTGTGTGTGTGTGTGTGTGTGTGTGTGTGTGTACCTGAAGTCTGCGTGCCATGGCCACCACGTCGTGCTCTGGTGGATTATACTTGTAGCAGTTGGAGAACATGAGCCGAATGTCAGCGCTGAACTCCTGAGCGTTTTGGTACTCGCGCTCATCCATCTTCCTCTGAGAGAGAGAGAGAGACGGGACGAGTGAGAGACAAACACAGAGAGAGACGGGGCAGACGGACGGAACTGAACAGACCTTGATGGTGCTCAGGTCCATGGGGTGTTTGATGATCAGGTGGTAGTCGTGCAGGCCGAGCAGCGAGGCGTCCACCGGTTTGTAGAAGGGCCAGGCGTAGGCGGCGTGCTTCCTGCCCAGCAGCTCCTTCAGGATGGAGCTGCAGTAGCGCAGCTGACCGCTCAGCTTGGTGCGGTGTTTGGGCGTGCGACTCTGCCGCGGGACGTCGGGTAAGTCCTTGCAGGGGGGTTTGATGGGGCGCCGCGGCACCGAGCGGCCCATGACCGGCTGCAGGTGGGCGGGTTCCCCGGGGCTCAGACCGTGCACCAGATTGGGTACCGGGGACAGAGAAAGGGCCCCGCGGCCCTTACCCATGCCCAGGGCACGGCCGGGCGGGGGCAGGGGGAAGCCAGTGGTGCTGGGGGTGGTGGTGTCCGCTTTACGCTTCACTCCCTTTTTCTGCGGGAAACAGGAATAACAGACATCACGTGATTATTTAATAAATCCAATTAAAAGATTAATAAATGACATTAATGGCTGTATATTTAAAGTCGGCTCTGTACCTTGGCCGTGGGCTGAGTGGGAGGGAGGGTCATGAGTGTCGGAGGTTGTGGAGGAAGAGGAGGAGGGTGTGGAAGCGCATGAGGAGGTGGAAGTCCTGGTTTGGTGAGCAGCATGTGAGGAGAGGTGGAGAACCGAGAGTCCGGGATGTCGGGAGGAGAGGAGGGCGAGTAGGCCGATTGAGACACGGCCGGGACCTGCTGGGCTGCGACTACGCCGCCCCCTGGTGGACAGAGGACAGAAGATGAACATCCAGGCGGAAGCACGTTCGGCGCGGTCGGAGTCCGGCCTGCGCTCACCTCGGCCCCGCCGCGCTTTGCCCGCTTTGAGCCCTCGGCCTCTCGGCGTGGGAGGGGGCAACTCGATCTCCTCCTCGGGCATCTGAGCCACCTTCTGCAGGAAGACCTTCTCGAGAGACTGGGCCATCAGGACGATGTCGTCTGTGGGCTTCAAACGGCAAACGGAACGCCTCGTCACTCACTGGCTCGCGTTAATATGGAAAAACCCCGGCGCGTCGTCAGGGGAGCGGGAACTCTCCCGGGGGGGAAACCGTAGCAACGCGGTGCAGCGGAGCGCGTGACGGGGGCGAGCTCACTCACCTTATTGTAGATGTAGCAGTTGGTAAACATGGTGTTGAAGTCCTGGATGCACTCGCTGGCGCTGCGGTAGAAGTTGTTCTCCAGACGTTTCTTTATGGTTCCCATGTCCATGGGCTGCTTGATGATCTTGTGATAGTCCTGGAACAGAAGGTCAGACCATCAGCCGAGTCCAACACTGTAAGACCACCCGACTAAATTAATCATTCACTCTATCTTTTTAAAATACACTCCGACTCGTTCACTTCGCTCCACTGATGATCGCCCCCTGGTGGTACCACCTCACCGAGGAGCTGATTCTCACTCCGTGGCGTTCACCGCTGCAACATGATAGTACCATCTTCACAACTCTGTCCATAAGGCAGAATCACTAAACAGCTTTAAGAAACTACTGAAGACGCATCTCTTTAACAAAAACCTGTTATAAAAAAATTTATACATAAAATAAAATAAAAAGAGGGGGGGGGGGCAGGTTTGATGAATTTACAGTATAGTTGGTTTTTCAGAATCAGGTTTATTGGTCACTTATGTAGATATACAGTGTAAAGCCAGCAGTGAAATTCTTTCCTGACTTCTCCACATAATGTTTAAATTTAGGAAGTAACGTTGTCTTTTTTAAGTCGCTTTGGATAAAAGCGTCTTCTAAACGACTAAATGTAAATCATATCTGTTTGCACCATTAAGCACGCCGGACCTTTGAACTTCATAATTAAACTCTATGTTTAGAGAGATCACAGCGAGGAGAGCAGGTCTACACGTGTTAACGATGACGTCAGAGGGCAGGCCAACCAATAACGTGGTATTCAGTACCCAACACAGGACCCCATACAGTACACTGTCCTCTGATCTACAGACGCACCGTTGACGTCAGTGATGCTGAATCCTCAATTTAAAACTTCTGAAAGGGACTTTGAACTTGGTTGTAATTTCAGACGTTGAGCTCGGGTATTCCAAAATAACTTCAAAACACATATTAAATTCAGAATATATATTTTATCCACCCGCTGTGATTCCAAAGAATGGAGGATGCAGAGGGATCTATAAACACTCCGGCTCAGCCATGGACCACATCAACCTAAAGCTTTAGAATTAACGGAATTTAAATTCTAAAACAAAAAAAGTGAACATTATTCCCCTGCTCTGCTCTAAATAAAGCAGACTCTTTAGAATTTGCCTGCGGTACATATTTAAAGAAGCCTCATCAGAAAGCCCTTTGTGCCCGCTCCAGTATAATTAACTTAAGAGAACGGCGGACGGGTAACCGAACACGTCGCAGTAACCGAGGAACGCCTGAACGGCAAATACTGCAAACACGCTGAGGAAACAGGACAGGTCACATGACCTCGCAGCTTCAGACCCGGCACCGGAGCGGCGAGGCTGGAGGAACACGAGCAGCTGGTAAGAACCTGCACCGGATTGTGATGAGAGGTTCCTCATGCAAAGGAACCACAACCCAGAGACACCGCCACACAGCCACAACCCCTTAAAAGAAAACCGACATGCTTTCAAATTTGAGAACAGTTTAGGGAAGGCCCTTTACTGTTCCAGCATGTCCGGTAAACATGGCTGGCTGAGTAAAGCAGGTCCTTACCCCGTATCGGTGTTCTGTATAACCAAGCATACAGTCCCTCAAACTCACGCCAAAATAAAGCTTTAATTTATAAACAGAGGAAATAAAGCCGTGATGAGTGTAAAATGAAGGCGTCCCAGTACTTTTGTGTTGTGTATCTACAGTAATGTTCTGACTGTAGTTTAAGTTTTATTTATATAGAATGCTTTACAGTGTAGAATCATTACACAGCTGCTTTTAAACCATGACGACAAATAAAACAGAGAGCTCGAGTACGACAACATACAAAAATCACCACGGCACAAAAAAAATACACCAAACAAAAGAATAACACGGAGGATAAACGTGTAAAATAAATAAAGTTCCTTTATTCAGAGGAACATCGAGTCAATAAGAGATTTTAAAGCACATCTGAAAACTAAAGGCACTTTAGTGAAGCTGTTAGCCCCTGGGGCTCCTGTGGGCTCCTCGGGCAGTGGCCCGTTTGGGAACGAACTACAAGAGGCGCTGACTTACAGGCAGGTTGAGCCGGACGGCGTCCACCGGCTCGTGGAAGGGCCAGGCGAAGTGGTGCCGCCACAGCGCCTTGGCCATCACCTTCTGGAGGTACTGCAGCTGATTGGTGACGCGGCTCTGCCGGTTCGGATCGACCATCAGGGGATGCTGGGAGGGTGACTGCACCGGTGTGGGGGAGAACGGCAAGCCCGGGCCTTCAAAGCCCTCGTAGAGAAGAGAGGGCTTGCGGATCCGTTTGCCCGGGTTGGCCGTGCCAGACTCCATGCCACCCGCCATGACAGACCTGCTGGAAAAAAAACAGGTTTGAAACGATCCCAACACCCATCAGCACGCACACCACGACACACAGTCTGATTCACGCAAAAAAAATTACTGTTTTAATAAAAACTCAATTGATTTAAACACGTAGCTGATTCTGTGAATTAAATCTGAGCTCGGTCGAGTCGATAGATGGAGGGTCCCCTGTTGGGGGGGGGGGAGAGATATGCTGCATCATATACCACGAAAAATCTGTTTACACCGAATTAAACAATAACCATCACAAAATGAGCTAAAAATTTAACAATGTGTGATTTCAAAAAGCAGACCTGGAGTTTAAAAAAAAACAAAAAAAAAACGCCGCTGCAAGACATAGAAGTAATAAATATAGACTGTTGACTGCGCTGAGTGTTTCTGCGAGGTACATCCCTAAATTTAAGACTAAACCCGAGTTTGTCCAAATAATAAATGGTAAATTAAAGTGACGGTACAGAGGGATTCTGTCTTAAAGATCCCGATAGCGATCCATGAGCTATGATTTTTAATTCTCTTGTTTAAAACAAACATCCACAACAGCGTTAATTATACATATTAACAGCCAACCACACACCCGGGATTAAGTCTCAGTTTTAGGATTAAACCCAAAGTCCCTATTTATTGTGATTAAATGTTATATTTTGAATGGACTCGACTGCTGTAGAGCTCTATGGGGGGGTGAGGGGTGAGTTCACAGCTGGCCTGAGATTCGATGCCCCTGCGGCGGCAGGTGATCAGACAAACTTTCGGGTTGCTATATAAACATAAAAACAACATTAATTAGGAAGAACTCAAACGTGTATCGTCACTTGAGCCACAGAGCAGATGAAGCAGCATTTTTCGGACCGAAGGGTCACATCTGATTCACACATGCAGCGCAGAGTCTGGCGTCTGATGTTTATTTCGGGGCTGGTGTGAACAGGTCAGCGTCTTTAGAGACTGAACAAAGCTGCAGTGTCTCTGAGGTGCAGCTGGATTTAAGAATACGCAGCAAAATCCATTTATATAAGGATTTAAATCTACCACATATAAACTTAATCAGTAGAAAGCAGAGACATCAAGGCTGTATGATGTGTATATATATATATAATGTTTGTTTTGTGTGCAGGGGGGGTGCAGAGGGAATGAGGACAGGGCCTTGCCCAAACTGAAGCAGGGTACAGTGTGCACACTGCGGTGTTAAACTGCAGGCCTCTGGATCTTATATAATAAATCTATAGAACATAAACAGTATAAACTGACTAATACCTTATACTGTTAGTGACGTCACAAACTCATCACTTCACATTGTAAGCGACGCTCTTAAGCGTGTTATTATTATTACTATTATTATTATTAAACATTAAATTTTACAGTAATGAATACAGAAGTATAATACTCAGATCAAAGGACGCCGCCGCGCCGCTCGTGTCATTGACGCGTTCCACATGGGCCGCGTCCCAAACCGACACTGTTTAGCTAAACATCTGACGAACACCGCACCGCTGCCGCCGTGTGCATCATACGATATCGCCGATCGATAAAGATCGATCGATCCAACGGCGGTCTTAAATGTTCGCTATTAAAACATCCGGAGGATTAATCACATACATAAGGCTTCAGCCATCCGAGCTCGGAGTCGGGATTATAAACGGCTCGTTAACGCTCGAGACCCTCCGTGAGGTGTAAACGTGCTCCGTCCTCCGTAGGGCACTCCGCTTAGAGAGTGCGGGTGGATTTGGGCTTCGGCCGGTTACCAGCGACCCGGCTTGAAAGCAACAACATGGAGGAACCGGTAAAAGACAATACGGTTACTGAGGGGAAATGTTTTGAAAAAATCGCAGATTTTAAAAAATTAAAACTATAATATAAAAAAATAAATAAATAAAATGCATTGACTGGGCTGTTGTTTGCTCCGGGTGGACGTACTTAGCGCTATATAAAAAAACCCGTACCAAATTGCAACCAACGCATTCTACATGTTCCCTTTATAGGGTGCGAAATCGCTAACGTGCAGCGAAGGTGGCGCCCTACACAGGCACCCTCGAGCGCGGGCACGTTGCGATTTGGAACGCGGCCGCTGCACTGGACCTCGCTTCGCTCCGCGACGCCCTTTCGGGAGCCCGAAATAAAACAAAGCCGATGCGAACCGAGCGCCGGGGGCCGAGCGGGACTGTTTACCTGTCGATAGACGGGTTGACGGCCGCCTCCATGCGGATGGACCGGGTTTCTCGAGATAGTGGAGCGGTTTCGTTGTTCCGCGTACAGCTCAGCTCTGTCACCATTCACCGCTACAACAAGCAAATGGCGCCTTTCGGTTTCCGCCCTCACTTGTTTTAAACGGCGGCCGCGCCTTGGCCAATCGCCGCGCAGTCCCACCCATACGGCCGACGTCCCATTGGCTGGCGCCACCTGTCACTCGAGTTACACACGCGCCCCCTTACATAATGGCGACCGAATGCCGACTCAACCATCTCGTTGCGGGGAGGTTCGATTCCGCCTCGGCTCCGACTGCGGAACGATTCCATCGATATAATCAGCAGCCAACGCGCTGACGGGGCTTCTAAACTCGGTCTGAAAAACAATAAAGCGTTAATCCCAACGCGCGAAGGCTTATCTACCGATTTGACGATCTTACCGCGGATCCGACGCCTTTCACCGATAAGTCACATGGCGGCAGTTAGGGTAATGACGGATGTGCAGTTCCACACTCGACCGCCAGGCGGCGCGAACAGCTACCTTTTTTCGCTGCTTATAAAATAAAACGTCAACAACCGAATTCTTCATTTCATTTCTGCAAAATCTTAATCTTTAAATCATACGGTTTACACAATTCGGTTCGAAATGAAACTGAATACACGAGACCATTAATCCGGCGCAGATTTACAGCTGGGTGTTATTAATTCCCATGTTCAAATTATTAATTAGATAAGAGCGAACGGATGACTCATGTGTCTAAGCACGTAAACATTGAGGGGAACATACCAAATCCACACAGACAAAGAGGTTCAAACTTAATTTAAACTCCACCAGCTTTTACCGTTTAGATATTTCTTCTGTAAAAGTTGTAATAATAATAATAATAATAATAATAATAATACATCTGATCTGATATTTACCTAATATTCTGTAAATCTCCATCCATCCATCCATTATCTTCCACTTTATCCTCTATTAGGGTCGCGGTGGGGCGGTGTTCCCCATGCCCATCCAGGGGAGAACGTTTCGGGCGCTGGGCAGATACACCCAGGACAGGACGCCAATCCATCGCTGGGCACACACTCACTCACACACACACACACACTCTATATGGGGCAATTTGGAGAACTCAATTGACCTTGATCCATGTTTTTGGACTGTGGGAGGAAACCGGAGAACCCGGAGGAAACCCACGCGGACACGGGGAGAACATGGAAACTCCACCCAGATAGGGATTCGAACCGGGAATCACTAGTGCTGAGAGGAGAACATGCTAAACTAAGCCACCGTGCCTACACTTCTATAATTATACTGCAGCATTTATTATGAACTTACACATTAAATACTTTAGCTTTTATTTTGTTTTCATTTCTTCACTGGCGGCACCGTGGCTTAGTGGTTTGGCATGTTCTCCTCTCAGCTCTAGGGATTCCCGGTTCGAATCCCCATCCGAGTGGAGTTTCCATGTCCTCCCCGTGTCCGCGTGAGTTTCCTCCGGGTTCTCTGGTTTCCTCCCACAGTCCAAAAACATGGATCAAGGTCAATTGAGTTTTCCAAATTGCCCCATATAGTGTGTGTGTGAGTGAGTGTGTGTCCAGTGATAGATTGGCGTCCTGTCCTGGGTGTATCTGCCCAGCGCCCCAAACATTCTCCCCTGGATGGGCATGGAGAAACCCCCCCCCCTCCCCCCCGACCCTAGTAGAGAATAAAGCGGAAGATAATGAATGAATTTCTTCACTATCAAACAATTAGGTGGCACCGTGGCTTAGTGGTTTTGCATGTTCTCCTCTCAGCGCTGGGGATTCCCGGTTCGAAT
>JAFMOD010000865.1:86303-138708 GCA_019802435.1 Corydoras maculifer | reverse complement strand
AGAGAGAGACAAAGAGAGAGAGAGACAGAGAAAGAGAGAGAGACAGAGAGAGACAAAGAGAGAGAGAGAGAGAGAGACAGAGAGAGAGAGAGACAGAGAGAGACAAAGAGAGAGAGAGAGAGAGACAGAGAGAGAGAGAGAGAGAGAGAGACAGAGTATATGTATATTTGTCATGCAAATAAAGCTTTTAAATTGAAAATTGAAATTGACAGAGAGAGACAGAGAGAGAGACAGAGAGAGAAAAAGAGAGACAGAGAGAGAGAGACAGAGAGAGAAAAAGAGAGACAGAGAGAGAGACAGAGAGAGAGACAGAGAGAGAAAAAGAGAGACAGAGTGAGAGAGAGACAGAGAGAAAAAGAGAGACAGAGTGAGAGAGAGACAGAGAGAAAAAGAGAGACAGAGTGAGAGAGAGACAGAGAGAGAGAGAGAGACAGAGAGAGAGAGAGTAACCTTTAATACAGACATATTTAACAATGGAATGAACTACCGGGCTGCATGGTGGATTAGCTGTTTGGTATGTTCTCCTCTCAGCACTAGGGATTCCCGGTTCGAATCCCCATCTGGGTAGAGTTTCCATGTTCTCCCCGTGTCTGCGTGGGTTTCCTCCGGGTTCTCCGGTTTCCTCCCACAGTCCAAAAACATGCATCAAGTCAATTGAGTTCTCCAAATTGCCCCCTATAGAGTGTGTCTGTGTGAGTGAGTGTGTGCCCAGCGATGGATTGGCGCCCTGTCCTGAGTGTATCTGCCCAGCGCCCGAGACGTTCTCCCCTGGATGGGCATGGGAACCCCCCCCCCACGACCCTAGTAGAGGAGAAAGCAGAAGATATTGAATGAATGGAATTAACTACCGAGGGAGGAAACGATCACCAGGAGGACGACAGCGGTCATGCGGCGCCGGTGCGGCATTAAGTATCCCAGCAGCCTCTTCAGCGAGGGCTGGCTCTTCTCCTTCTTCTTCACCTCTTTCTTTGAGAGAATGGAGGGGACGTAACGTTTCCACAGCAGGAGCGTGAGAGCGGAGACAGCGTAGCACTGCAGCAGCTGAGACAGTGAGACATCATTAATGAATTAAACGCTGTTTATTCGTTTACATCTCTTAATTTGGGTTGGGTTGTACGGGGTCCCTCACCCCCTGCCAGGTGTTCCAGCACCAGCTGAGCTCCAGCGTGGACCTGCCCCATGCCGCCAGCAGTGTGGTGTAGAGAGGGTAAAACAGTCCGTGCACGGTCACGATCTGCACCCCGTCTCCACTCCTCATCCAGCAGGGACTGGACGGGCACAGGAAGGTGACGAGGAGGAGTGCGCAGACCCTCAGCAGGCCCCCCAACCACAGAGTCAGGAGGGTGTGTGGGACCAGAGCGGGCGAGAGCCGGGTCACCCCGAACGTCAACACCACGCACACGTCCACGCAAACCAGCAGACCGAAGAAAACACACGAGGCCATTTCAGTCTTCATCTCCGTCCACGCTGCAGGAACAACCGGAAAAAACACCGATCAAGATGATGGACTGAATATAACCACCACAGGCATCTATCACTGGACACACACTCACACACTCACACAAACACACTCTATATGGGGCAATTTGGAGAATTCAATTGACTTGATCCATGTTTTTGGACTGTGGGAGGAAACCGGAGAACCCGGAGGAAACCCACGAGGACACGGGGAGAACATGGAAACTCCACCCAGATGGGGATTCGAACCGGAAATCCCTAGTGCTGAGAGGAGAACATGCCAAACCACTAAGCCACCGTGCCGCCACGTTCCATTCAGCTTTTAATAGAAATATGTTCGTACACATCAATCACTTTAAATGTGGAATTAAAACGAACTGGAATTCTATTAAAACCCTCAAAGAACGTTTTATTAACCAAAAAGACCTTCATCAAACTTCTGCCGCGTGTTTGAAAAATTAAAACTCATAAGAGGGGGGCACGGCGGCTTAGTGGTTGCCATGTTCTCCTCTTAGATCCAGGATCCAAATTCCAATCTGGGTGGAATTTGCATGTTCTCCCCATTTCTATGTGGGTTTCCTCCGGGTTCTCCAGATTCCTCCAGAAACATGGATTCAAGGTGGATTGAATGCTCTAAATTGTGTTTGTGAGTGTGTGTCCAGTGATAGATTGGCGCCCTGTCCTGGGTGTCTCTGTCCAGCACCCGAAACAAATATATTAAAACTTTTAAGACAAAGCACCTTTCACTTTCACTGCCCAGGAAAATATTACTGACATTATTATAAGCTGTGGCCCAAAAATATTTCAAAATATTTATAATATTTTAGTTATTCGTATTAAAAACACGTTCACATTTTAAATGTGAAAGTAAAAGTAAAAATATATTTCAATAATACTTACACTGAGTGAAATAAAACCAGATGCTTGTTCTGATGTGAGCCTGTCAAGTGAAATGAAGCTGTAAAAATATATAATAAGATACCAAAACCAATCAGACTCGATAATAATGTTTTTAAAGGAGATTAAAGCGCATTTTAAAGACGATCGTTTAACAAAACACGAGCGAGATCAACAACCCCAACACACCAACAACCCGCTGCCTCAGGGGCGAGTCGAACGGGTTCATCTCAAATACCGCCGTGCTCCCTACTTCACTAGATTTGGAATACCTGACAAAGTGCACTCTCACGCGCCCTCTGTAGTGAAGCTCGGGTTCAGATGTCAAGGCGTTTGAGACCAGGCCGTCTAAAAGAAACCGAAAGTTCCTCTTGCCGGGGGAAACCCGGCGTATGCATCGGATTTTCGGCCAAAAAAATGAACTTAATGTAACATCTGAACACTCACATGAAAATTACATGTTCCGCAGCGTTTAAGGCAATAAAAAACGACTTATAACCATAAAGCCAGGTGAAAGGAAAAAAGAGGTAGAAACGCGTCATGAACCAGACTGCATACAGCTGAGAGCAATCAGCGCCCTCTTGTGGTCAGAAATTCTATGCTTCATAATTCCTCTCTCTCTCTCTCACACACACACACACACACACACACACACATACACACACAGACATCCATCCATCCATCATCTTTATCCTCTATTAGGGTCACGGGGGGGGGGGGGTTCCCCATGCCCATCCAGGGGAGAACGTTTTTCGGGCGCTGGGCAGATACGCCCAGGACAGGGCGCCAATCTATCGCTGGGCACACACTCACTCACTCACACAGAGACACACACTATATGGGGCAATTTGGAGAACTCAATTGACCTTGATCCATGTTTTTGGACTGTGGGAGGACACCTGAGAACCTGGAGGAAACCCAGGCAGACACGGAGAGGACATGGAGACTCCACTCATATGGGGATTCGAACGGGGAATCCCCAGCGCTGAGAGGAGAACATGCTAAACACTAAGCACACACACACACACACACACACTGAATAAATCACTGGATGTTTTAAAGGTACATACTGTATTTGTGTCCTCTGACAGAAAAACGAGTTTATTTTTGATCATATGTTGCAGTGCCGTGTCCCAGTGTATTTACCGTTAACTTTACACAGACGTTACAGATTAAAGCTGGACTTACGGTTACAATATCAACAGCAAAAAGACTAAAGTAATAATAACATCTGAGCCACAAAGGGATTGTGATCAACAAACTGTCATTTGTCAGCACATCTGACCTCCTTAAACTTTCACAAAAGAAATGCATGACCTTTTATTTATCCACGAAACAAAACCATGTATAAGTTTGCAAGTTATCTCCAACACACACACACCCACTTACACACACACACACACACACCCACACACACACACTCCCATTCTTTTCCACATAGTGACAGGAAATAGTGCAGATATCCGCCGTTCTTTTGAAAAAGAATGAGAAAGTCAGGGGGCGTGGACATGAGCGTTCACACGCCTCGAGTATTTTTGAATCGGGCCTAAGATTCAAGAGCTAAACTCTGAAAACGAACCACACTGGTCTCCGACGAACGCGAGGAACGCGTCCCGGACGGTGAACCAGAGAGACGCGTTACGAGTCAAGAGGATAAGTGGACAACCAGATCGGTTACCATGGTACTGATGCTGCTGCTGATCACGTCATGGTTCCTCTGCAGGTTCTGTCAGGGTGAGTGTAAAACATCTCCTGTGATATAATGAGAACCTCTGGATGGTGGTTGGAGGGGTGTGCATTAGTTGTTGGATTAACTAAACGTATGAGTGAACTGGTGGATGGATGAACAGGTCGAGTGAAACAGAATGAGGTCAAAACTGATTTAAATACAGATTAATATAAATAAATGAACGAATGAACAGATTTTAGATCAATTAATAAGAAACATGTTGTTAGCAGGATAAAAGAATAAATAAATAAAAATATATATTAATATTCGATGTTGAGATGATTACAGAATGGCTACATGAACAGGTGGAGGAATGCAAATGTGAATGAATGGATGAATAGATTAATATGTGAATGAAGGTGCAGTGATGGATGAAAGGATGACTGAGTGACTGACTCTGTGTTGTGCATTGATGGATGAATGAAATGGTGTCCGATGTTCATATCATTAAAACAGTAAAATGTTTTCTAAACATAAAGATGATCAGTAATTTATTAAAACATTGGCATGAAATTAAACGGAGTAATGTTAGAAAGCGCGGCACGGTGGCTTAGTGGTTTGGCACGTTCGCCTCTCAGCACTAGGGATCTGGGTGGAGGGTCCATGTTCTCCCCGTGTCCGCGTGGGTTTCCTCCGGGTTCTCCGGTTTCCTGCCACAGTCCAAAAACATGGGTCAAGTCAATTGAGTTCTCCAAATTGCCCCATATAGAGTGTGTATGTGTGAGTGAGTGTGTGCCCAGCGATAGATTGGCGTCCTGTCCTGGGTGTATCTGCCCAGCGCCCGAAACGTTCTCTCCTGGATGGGCATGGGGAACACCCCCCCTCCCCCCGCGACCCTAATATAGGATAAAGCGGAAGATAATGGATGGATGGATATTAGAAAGCTGACTCCCCTCCACCCACTGACAGGTCCAGTGGAGATGCTGAGTTCTCTCCTGTAACTTTCATGTTAATAAAAACACAGTAATTGTAGTTTAACTTTAAATATATAAATTGTTCTGAATTCCTGGCTGCAGTGATGACGTTCTCCCTCCAGCTCCACATCAGGAATTAAATACGTACTGCTTTTATAGAAGGAATTTATAGACGTACTGCTCTGGATTTCCAGTTCCTCAGTTCTCCATTGTTCTGTCCACCTGTCAGCCTATTGTTCCCTTATTACGTTCATCATCACCATCATGCTGCCCTTCAATCCCAAACTCACTCCCGCTCCACTCGGTTTCCTGTGGCTGGTCACCTCTCCTGCTTCACCTTTCCTGTTTATGTCAAACCCCGAGCGGGTTTCCTGCTTCCTCTCCGTCTGCGACCAAAGCCACGCCTAATTCTGTGCACTATGGTCCCATGGACGACTTTTACTTGTGGGCTGACAGATTGATCTGGTTCTATTGCAGCATGACGATGTTCTCAGCTCTGTGTTCTCTCCACAGCGTCTCCTGATGACCCGTGGAGCAGCTGTCCAGCCGACAAAATGTGCAAGAACAAGTTCGCAAATGGACTTTGCAACAACGAGTGCTCGGGCTCTCAGTGTCTGAGGGACGGGTTCGACTGCCTCGAAACCAAACACACCTGCAAGTAATCGTCCTGCACACAGAACTACAAACACGAACCTTCAAACATCAAATTATAAATCAAATTTAACCAGCAAAACCAAAATCAGGCGTTTTTTCCTTCTCTAGGTCGGAGTACATCGATTACTGCCGCGATCACTACGACAACACACACTGCGAGCATGGCTGCAACACCGCCCCCTGTGGGTGGGATGGCTCAGACTGCTTCAAAGGGCAACGTTCCAACTGGGCCAAAGGAACGCTGATCCTGCAGACGGCCAGCTCTTTCCACAGATCGCCGTTCCAGAACGGCTCGCTGCTGTGGGCTCTCAGCATCCTGATCCATACCAGCGTCGTCCTGAGGAGGGCGCTGCCATTTCAGCCCAGCGCCGACCTGAACTCACTGAGTGAGCAGCAGCTGATCGATCTTCATCAGCAAGCACCAAACTACAGGAGCAACGGGTAACAACACGCTGTTAAGGTTACGGAATGAGTAGAATTAGTCATGATTCATCGTTTATAGATCAATAAAACAATATTCATTCATTCATTCATTCATTATCTCCCGCTTTATCCTCTATTAGGGTCGCGGTGGGGTTCCCCATGCCCATCCAGGGAACAGATAGACCCAGGGCAGATAGACCCAGGACAGGGCGCCAATCTACTGCTGGACACACACTGACTCTTACAGACACACTCTATATGGGGCAATTTTTTAGAATTCACTTGACTTGATCCATGTTTTTGAACTGTGGGAGGAAACCGGAGAACCCGGAGGAAACCCACGCAGACACGGGGAGAACATGGAAACTCCACCCAGATGGGGATTCGAACCGGGATTCCCCAGCACTGAGAGGAGAACGTGCTAAACACTAAGCCGTAATAAAACAATATATATATATGTGATAATCTCTATATCAGTGACCCGTGTTTGTCTGTCATGTCGTTGCAGGTCATTGTTATTTCTGCAGGTCGATAACCGGCCGTGTTCCCAACAACCATTCTCCTGTTTCCCGTACGCGTCAGAGGTCGCAGACTACGTGAATGCCGTTCTGCAGTTAAACCTCGTCCCGTACCACATCAAAACGGAACTGCAGGTGCTCGTCAGGGTCCGAGGCATCAACAAAGAACTTCCTGTGACCGAACCCTCTGAAGTGAAGTCTGATGGTACGCTGCATTCCTCACATTTCTCCCAACACGAGCCGTTCTCTGAATGACGGTTCTATTCTTCGACATGCTGCAGGTCATCCTTCGTGGTTCTGGCCGGTAGTGAGCGTCTCGGTGGGTGTTGGGATATCCCTGGCCTTGATGGCCCTGGTGCTGCTGGTCTGGAACCGGAGGAGGAGGAGAGCAGGCAGGAGAGAGCAGAAAGAAAGGGTTCGCCAGAGATCCACGGCAACGGAAAGCAACGATGAGAGCAAAGCCTGGGTGCAAAACGCGTCCAAAGAGCCGAACGGCCGGGGGACGAGGGAGAAGGACCGAAGTGGCATGAAGAAGAAGAAAAAGAAGGGAAAGGATCTGGGCAAGAAGCGCAGAGAGCCACTCGGAGAGGATGCCATCAGGATGCAGTAAGAGTCCCCCGAATCCATCGGCATTATTAGCAGGACACTCCGTGACCTCGTTTGACCGCCGTACAGACAGATAAATACGAAGTTGTGCAATGCCTTCGACAAAGGTCATGAGAACAATTTCCCCTCTTCAAGCAGCCGACAAAAATAACCTCGCAGCCGTCCTTCCTGTTCCCGTCCTCACGCAGAGAACATCCGACTGTTTACTCCCGCGACCGAAACACCGCCTTTGATCCGCATTCGCAAACGGTGCCAACGTCTTCTGTCCGTGTGCTCCGCAGGCCGCTCAGAAAGACCCTGGACATCGGCAGTGACACCGACATGACCCAGAGTTCAATGGAGGACATCAGCAAGACCATATGTGACCACAGGTCTCCGGTTCAGAAGCACTACGGCCACCAGCAGCTCTCAGTGCCCAGTAAGACGCAGACATCAGGTCGTCATTATTTCACCGAATAAACTCGTCGTGTTGATGTCTTCCTTTTTCAATTGACGTCCAGGACCACCACGGAGGTGGGACAGGAGCCCCAATCCGCCACATCCAAGAACACCCAGCAACGTAAGATCAAATGTCTGTTCATATACAGAAACAGATGTGTGAAGGTCAGATGACCCGGGCTATTAAATCACGTCTATTCCAAATGTCCGCCGTCTCACCCCAGTCGACGCCGGTGCAGTGGTGCGGGCCCGACGGCTCGGTGGTTCTGATCCGCGCCGTGAGGAGCGGCCTCGACCGCGTGGTCCTGGAGCTGCTCAGGGCGGGGGTACCCGTCAACAACACGGACCACACCGGTAAACTCCACTCACCTAACTCATGATTAACTGAGTGTTTGGCTTTTAAAGCTCCAGTCAGAAGATCTCTGATGTTCTAAACCAGGGCTGCCCAATACGTCAAGGGGTGTCAGGTAGATCGCGATGGAGGTTTGAAAAAAAAAGCGATTATAACGTATCAGCGCTTTTTTTTTTTACAGCACAGTATCTTCATGCTATTTGGTAGAATCCATCCATCCATTATCTTCCACTTTATCCCATATTAGGGTTGCGGGGGGGTTCCCCATGCCCATCCAGTGGAGAACGTTTTGGGCGCTGGGCAGACACACCCAAGACAGGGCGCCAATCTATCGCTGGGCACACTCACACACACAGATGCGCACACACACACACTCTATATGGAATCATTTGGAGAACTCAATTAACTCGATCCATGTTTTTGGACTGTGGGAGGAAACCGGAGAACCCGGAGGAAACCCACACGGACACGGGGAGAACTTGGAAACTCCACCCAGATTGGTATTCGAACCGGGAATCCCTAGTGCTGAGAGGAGAACATGCTAAACCACTAAGCCACCGTGCCGCCCCATTATTTGCCAGAATGTGTTTAATAAAAGAGCGATTTCTGTGAAAATGGCGATCTGAAGCCGTCTTTTCTATGCTGATTCGACAAAACTAATAATATGATTTGTGTAAACAGGTTTCAATAGAAAAGCCTAAAAAAGGATTACCCCTGGTAGATCTCCATGTCCAATGCAAAAGTAGATCCCGGGCCAGAAAAGTGTGGGCACCCCTGTTCTAAACCAATCACGTCAAAGTTGGCGATTGGAACGAGTGTCCTTGCCAGGACCAGGGTTCTTTTTCGGGTGCTCCGTTGGGCACTCCCCGGTTCCACCTCACGGGAACCGAACGATTCGCTTTCTGACTGGCGTTTTAGATGCGGTCGTGGATGTGGCTTGACGGCAGATGGGGAGTAACATATTTCTTAATTCTCCCCATTTCCCTTTCCTCTTTCTCTGTTTATTCATTCCTGCTTTTCGTTGTTTTCTCTTCATCCTGGATCTTCAGATCCTCTAATCCCTGACCATTCAGATGAAAGTTAACTCAACCGCTGGCGCCCGCAAAGAAATCACCTGTTTATTAATTGCTGAATCACATTTGTATCTTCTCCTTCCTCTTCTGGTGGTTCCATCGCTTTTAAATGTCCAGCTCTCTGTACTTTCCTTCCACTCTCGCACCCTTTGCTCTGCACCCTGGTGTTTGTTTAAAACCCCTCGCTTCTTTCTCTTATTTCCCTCCCTCTCTAAATCCCTTCTCTCTGTCAGGAAAATCTGCCCTGCACTGGGCATGCTCAGTAAACCACCTCTCCCTGGCTCGGACCTTGATACGTTACGGTGCGGCGGTGGATATGCAGGACCACAAGGTAAATCGAACGTACAGCTCTGAGCCGCATTGAGAAGCTTTGAGGTTCTGACCACGTTTGATCTTTCAGGGTGAGACGCCTCTCTTCCTTTCCGCCCTCCACGGCTGCTATGAGACCGCCAGGCTTCTCCTTCTGAACGGCGCCAATCAGGAAGTGCCTGACCGCAGGGGGCGCCGGGCCATCGACGTGGCGCAGGAGGGCGTCCATCATCAGGTTCTGGAGCTCCTGCTGGCTCACAGAGTGCAGAGAAGCCCGATTCCCGTGGCCCCTACGACAGAGGTGCTGTGGGACGATCGCACTTACATGTATTCCCCGTGGATGGCATCGACACCGTGCCTGCCGGGGCGAAGCGCTTCGTTTTCGGGGATTGTTGGTCACCGGGAGATGTCTCCCCCTCAACCCAGGTGAGACTTCTGCATTGAGTTTGTATGTCTCTGTGTATTCTGCCGTATCGTGTTTATAATCCATGCTTTACCATTTTAACAGTGACTGGCAACTTCCTTCTCCCCAAACCTGGCGTCCAATCCCAAACCAATCCACTATGGCGCTGGTCAGCCCGAGGATCCACGGCCGTCCAGCCCAGCCTATTAGCACTCTGCCGGAAGTGACATCGGAGGCCGAAGAGGAAGAAAGGGAAATGGCGCAGGAAGCACTCAGGCCCACGACGCCCTACTTCTTGTCCCCACAGCCGGCACCTCGTCAGCGCTCCTTCTCCTGCACGCAGCCCGCTGTGCAGCGGCGCTACAACACCAACCACCCAGAGCTGCCCGCCAGGGTGCCGCCGGAGAAACAAGCCAATGAGAACATTGAGATAGTGGTCATGTCCTGCCCTAAAACGAGCGCCGGCGTTTCAGACAGTAGAGGAGCAGACACAGGGTGTACCGCAGACACCGAGCAAGACGGTAAGAAGAGCCAGAGTGAAATGACGGTCAACAGTCCACGGTCCACCATGTCCATCCAGACGGTCATGTGAGAAGAAGGGGTTTTTATTACTCACACCTGAAAGAACTTTGTAAATTATCCTGCACGTCCCAAAAAACAACACTTTCCACTAAAATAAAGTTTGATTTCTCATGTTTTAATGGAACATCATTGTTTCACCGCTCTTAAACCTTTTTTGCAGCGTTCACGTGTTTTTATTGCTCTTATTGCTTTAACGTTTTAATGATATTTTTGAGTTTGTTTGTTCAATAAATGGCGAAAACCTCCGGCGTGTGTATGAGAGACTCATCACACGGCTGCTCGTATCACGTTCAGCCACTAGAGGGAGCTGAGAGTCTCACAGAGCGCAACGCCTCAGACCGGCTGCCGCCAACTTTAAGTTCAAATTCAAGTTCGTGATTTATTATAGAGCGTTTTTTTTTTTTTTTTTTTTTTTTACAATAGAACATCGTCACAAAGCAGCTTTATAACAGTGTTATAAACATTTAAACCCCCAATGAGAAAGACGAAGAGACAGTGGAAAGAAAAAAACTATTATGTTGTTATTTTACGGGAGAAACCTTGTGAGGACCGAGGCTCGGTGAGACTCACCCTCCTCGAGGGGCATCAACATCAACATCAACAGGACGGGCGGGTACAGATTGTATGGCGACCGGTATTTAACAACTGGACAAACTATAACAATTAAAAAACTCCATCGAAAGTCCCCAGAAGCTACCGATGTGGTTCCTTAAGCAAGACCCTTAACCCTCATTGCTCCAAGGCTGCTGTATTAACCCTGTGTTCTGACCCCAACCATCAAGTTGGGGTATTTGTAAGTCGCTTTGGATAAAGCGTCCGCTAAATGACCAAATCGAATTCATTGAGGACGTCCTGCAGGCCCCCAGTCCAACAGAAATCCAAAGAAACGTTCAATTTACACACGAAAAAAAAACAAAAAGACAATGTAAAAATATACAAAATGTTAATTGGATCCTGAATTCGTTAACCTACACAACAAAAAAAGTATTTTTAAAAAGTTTGTAGTGTAATTCTTGGCAGCGGGGGAAGTGAGGAATGGCGGGAGACGAGCTGAATGTGTACACAGACAGTCTTTATTGTAAAAGAGGTAGAGAATACAGGTGTTTCACTGTACAGAGAAAGACAGCACTGTTTATATACGCATTCAAACCGCAAAGAAAAACAGCAAACGCACCCCATTCGGCTAACAGGTACACGCGCTAACAAAAAGAAAAGAAATACACACACGGAAACGGAAACAATCTTTGGATTATTCTCTCGTGCCCCCCGTGCCCCCCCCCCACCCCCGGTTCAGCCATGCCGGTTCTCAAAGAATAATGATAAAGGTTAGAACAGCAGTGAGAACAGTAACTATAGATCCGGTTATAACGAAAGCCCGCGCCCGTACGAGTTTCCTCCTTCAGAACCCATTTAACGCAGTAACGAGTGGAAGTGTCGAGAACATAAACGTAAAGGATTAGCTAAAAAAATAAATGCAAACGGCGGGATACTGAAGAACAAATTAAAAGCCACTTCTCCTGCCTCCACCCCCCCCCTCTCTCGTACACCCCCCTCCCCACCCTCCCCCCAGTCATGATGAAGTACAAAACTAAAATCACTGCAGCTGGGCAAAAGGTGACCATCCTTCTCATTTCGTCTCCCTCATCCTCGTCTCGGGCGGGACGCGTTCAGGAGGAGCGGCGTCCATCAGTCGGAGTTGTCGGAGTGCTCGCTGCCCGGTGGAGACGGAGGCGTGTTCTGGTCTTGCCAGTTGCCGTTAGTCTGTAGAAATAAATTTAAAAAATTTTTACAACAATATGACGTTAAACAATAAATTAAATTTATTTATTAATAAATGCAGTTGTTATAAAGTGCAGAAGGCCCAACAAACTATATACACCACATCACAGACATCTGATTCCGTTAACAAATAGCATCTGACACTCTAACACTGGAGGGCGCCACACATCTCACAGGCTCGTTTGTTAGAAATCTCTGATCTAAAATCAGTGCGTGAGAGTGTGTAGGCGAGCGATCATGCACACATCTCCTCACCCGGCTCTCTCTTGGACTATAGAGTCTGTCTGAATAGCGCGAGTCCTAACAGAGAGAGAGAGAGAGAGAGAGAGAGAGAGAGAGAGAGAGAGAGAGAGAGAGAGAGAGAGGGAGGAAGTTAGGTTGTTCACACTCGCACACATTTGTTACACAGACAACACAACAAGCCATGCGTCGCCATGACTACACCAACTTCAAACAGGAAAAAAAAGAAGGGTAAGCGTGTCTAACCTGCGCCCCCATGTGGTAGCCAGGCTGCTCTCCATTCACCGGAGGAACACCGAGGAAGAGATCGGCCGACCCTGAGAGCGAGAAGGACCCTGAGCCTGGTAGAGGTGTGTGAGAGTGTGTGACAAAAATGTATTGATATACAAATCAATAAAACATGCTGTTAAAACAACGTTTAAGCTTTAAAGGGCCATTCATTTTTACAAATAATACATAATATCGAAGAACTAATTATAATTAATAAAGAAACTAAAGCTCTGTTCACATGACAACGTAATGCTGCAGTCCCACGGTCAGTCACGTTTACATTGAATTCACTCGACTTTAGTTCACAAACAAAAAGTTTTTTTTTTTAATAATGGACGCACTCCATCAGTTCATTTTGTTCTCACACAAACAGGTTCGACTTTAATTTTGGAGTGTGTGTGAACAGATAAAGCTCACTAATCCTAATAATTGCTTCATAATTGCTTTTAATAGATACCATACATACCATACAACATACAGGTTAAAGCCCAAACCCTCTGTGACGGACCATTTTATGTGTTAACCATGTGGAAGGGGGGGGGTTTCCCCATGCCCATCCAGGGGAGAACGTTTCGGGCGCTGGGCAGACACACCCAAGACAGGGCGCCAATCGATCACTGGACACTCACGCACACACTCTATATGGGGCAATTTGGATAGCTCAATTGACCTTGATCCATGTTTTTGGACTGTGGGATGAAACCGGAGAACCCGGAGGAAACCCACACAGACACAGGGAGAAAATGGAAACTCCACCCAGATGGGGATTCGAACCGGGAATCCCTGGCGCAGAGAGGAGAACATGCTAAACCACTAAGTCCCGGGCCGCCCCGTGGAAGGAACTCATTATAAGAAACACATTTAATAAACCAACAGGAACCAACGAACATCTAAACAGTTTGTTCACTGTATTCTGTTGGTTCTTCTGAGGTTCTAAGGACTAACCAGTGGAATTGGGAGTTTGGGGGGACCCCTCTCTCTGCGTCGCCCCCATGGCTGTCTTCATGGCGTAGAGGTTGGCTTCTTCTTGGAACTTGCCGATGTTCTTCTTGTATCGGATTCTCTTATTGCCAAACCAGTTAGACACCTGAAAAGAAATAAAACCATCATTTTTTTTTCATTGATTAGGATTTTAAATTAAAATAATGATTTAATAGGCGGCACGGTGGCTTAGTGGTTTAGCATGTTCTCCTCTCAGCACTAGGGATTTTGAGTTCTCAAAATTGCCCCATATAGAGTGTGTCTGTGTGAGTGAGTGTGTGCCCAGTGATGGATTGGCACCCTGTCCTGGGTGTATCTGCCCAGCGCCCGAGACTTTCCCCCCTGGATGGGGATGGGGAACCCCCCCCCGCGACCCTAATAGAGGATAAAGCAGGAGATAATAAATGAATGAATAATGATCTAAACGGGACGACGTCCTTACAGACACATTAGTTTTAATTTTAATTAAAGGATGTATTTTAGCCGCAGTGATGGTCGCTCGTGTCCGGTACCTGGGAGACGGTGATGCTGCACTGCTTGGCGAGCTCCTCTTTGGCTTCCTCGCTGGGGTACGGGTTGGACAGGTGCGAGTAGAAATACTCGTTCAGGACCTCGGTGGCCTGCTTGCTGAAGTTGCGCCTCTTGCGTCTGTCGGTGCAACAGAAACAGGGGCGTGGTGAGGCGCAGGGGTCCTCACCGAACGCTCAAACGGAACCGGCTTCATCTGGTCGGCTGGCCGTCGAGGCGCACAAAGGAGCGCAAATATTGACACGCGCAAACACAGCGCCCTGCGCAAACACACACCTGGCATCCAGGAAGCGTGAGCGGAGGATCATCACGGCCTCGCACGTGCTCTGCTTCAGCTGCGTCTGGATGGAGCTGAACTTGCGGTGGATGATGGCCACCATGCGCTCGATCTCACGCGGAGACACGGGCCGCGTGCGCGACTGCTCTCGCAGGAGGTTCATCACGTGGGTCGTGAACTCGCTGCATGCCTAAAAAAATTAAAAACACACATCAGAGGGGTGTAGCCAATCAGCTTCCATTTCACCCCAACATCACTGCTGCAGGCTGGTAACCCTAAAGCAGCACCATGCTCGAGCTCCTGATGTGGTGAACTGTTCTCATGGTTCTGCTCGGTTGTTTTCTACGTTCCTGTGCTGGTCCATAATTGAAAATAAACTCCCTGCTCTTGTGGACATCTACTAGACCCGCAGCACAAGGAAGTTCCAGCTGGACAGCGGTCATCCAGCACATGGACTCACCTCACTGCCATCAGGCAGAAGGTACCGAAGCTTCCCGGCCAAAACGACCCGGCTCATAAAAAAATTTTTAAACATTTTTTTATGCTTTAACGGCATATTTAGCATTTGTATGCTATTCTATGGCAGGATATGGTACATATTTACAATTTGTATATTTACACTTTGTCCTTATATTTCAGTCGCTGCTATATTTCCGATTTTATCTTTATAGTTGTGAGATATTTCAGCATCGTTTTTGAGTTGTCCCAAGTGAGAACTTCCTCTATGGTCTTTGAAAGTTTAATTTCTTGTCTCTCCTTGTTGTGTCGTGGGCAGTCTATTAGAATATGTTTCCGACCCGGCTTATAAACAGTTTTTACCCGCAAGCCATCAGGCTACTAAACAAAACGAACAGTTAAAAACTCCCACACCCCTGCTTTTTAACTATTTAACCTTACACTGTCACTTTAAATTTAAATTTAAAATTTAAATTAAACTTTAAATTTTATATATATATATATATATATATATATATATATATATGTATATATATGTAGAGTTTATATCCTGATGCCTCACCTTCATAATTTCTATGTGCACATGTCCCAACATGGAGCACAAATGACAAATAAACTTGAAACTTGGTGCATGGTGTTTGTGGGCGGGTCCCGTTTGGGTCGGCTATCTTATTGTGTTATTTTTATCAGCGAAATGCATGACGCTGGTTTTCCGACTCTTTATTGTTGACTCCTGCTTCCTCTGCCGGCTGACTGTCCCGTTCCAGCTGTGATTAATAAATCGTTACAGACGCGTCCTGTGTGGTTTCTTTCGTCTATGGTGCGATGCGTTGGAATTTATCATGAAACCATATGCAAATTCTCATCATAATAAAAAAACAACACAGTGTATTATAAACCATCACTGCCTGTCGTGTGAATGTTTCAGTACTTTGCATTATTCTGGCTCTTTTCTCTCACCTGCTCGTATTTCTCCAGCTCTGTGTGGTAAATGGTGCGAATCTGGCTCAGCTTCTGTTTATAATCCGAATGCTCCAGCGAGCTGTCCGGCGACATGCCACCCGAGCTGGTGGCGGCGGACACGGCCGCCGCAGCCCCGCCCCCTTTCTCTGGTCCGGCCACACCCTCAGCCAGGAGCATGTTGTCCAGTCTGACAAGCTGGGGGTCCGGTGGTTCCTCCTCCTGAGCATTTCTCATAGACAGACCTGTTGGAGAAAATCACCAAATTCATTAAAATTATACTTTTTATTCATAAAATTCATAAAGCAGCATATTCATAAAGTTTTGCTCTGACTGCATAAACTCAAGGTAACTTTTCCCTCCAAATTTTTAGTTAAAGTTATTAAATAAACACTATTTAATTTGTTTTTAACATGTTAAATAAAACTGGTTTTGACATTTTGGGACAATTACAGCAACACTTTTTAACAAAACGCCATTAAGTCAAAAGTACTGTTTATAATCCATAATAATATAATACTGTACATCAGTCTATGAATGCATGGCAGCATTAATTATTGGGGAAAAAAAACACATTTAAAGTGGGTGTATGTAATATAAAACTCTGACGGTGGTTTTAAAGACAAAATGGTAAACCTGTGGCTCATGAAGGACTGAATAAGCATCGCCGTATAAATAAATAGTGGAGCTCCCGGTGAAAGCCGAGGTCTGTAAACGTGTTCATGTTTAAGTGTGTTTATGTTGCTATGTGACAGAAGGTCATGCTGTGTACTTTCACTTCGGGGCCCGATAGGAACGTCTGTCCAGGTCTTTAAATAAAGACGCGAACGATTTCAGTTCAGTTGTTTACAGCCACTGACGACTGAATGTAAATAATTGTGTAAAGCAGCCGCAGCAGCAGCGACTACATTTACATCACATCACCGGCTTTCACCTTCAATAAAGAATGAGAACAAATAATGAAAACCTGACAAAATCTGAGCATCTGAGGTTTAAAACCTGGGGTTTAGTACATAAAACCCAGCTGAGTAACAATAATATAATGAGGGAAACCATGAACACTATTAACATCCAAACTCACCTGAACACCAGCATTAACGCAAAAACACTCATCATACACATTAATAACAAAACAACTTTTTTTTTTACTTTTTCATGCCTTTAAAATAGTTTCCTAAACTTTAACAAACATTCTGTGAAGTAAATAATGACACGATCCAAAAAAAAGAAAAAAAACCCGCTAAACTTATGAAGTTATACCTCATTTACTGATGCGTGGAATAAAGACACACACACACACACACACACACACACACACACACACACACAGAAACCGATTAAGAAGTGTGTGTTCGGCTGCAGAGAGTTTAAAGAGCTCAGCTGTGTCGGATTTATTGTTTTGTTGCAGAGATTCTGGCTTTGTCCAACATGGCGCCGATCGACTCCACGTCTCCGGCTTCGTCCCACAAAAAACTGAACTTTTAAATAAATTGGGAGTTTTGTGCACAATTTAAAAAAATATACAAAAAAATAAAAGAAAAGACGTGGCGGGTTTAATGAGACTCACCGGTTTTCTCTTTAATCTCGCAAAGCACGCTGAATAAAGCCGGCTTCATCCGGTGACAGTTCAGGGCATGTTTTCTGTCGGGTTAAAGAAACAAACTGCATTAACCCCCCAAACATCCAAACTCCCTGGATTTCTCCAAATAGTGCATCTTATCAAATGTTTCGCGCGTGTGCGTCAATGCCGAGCAAATAACTTACATTTCAGCAACATGATCTATTAAAAGACGAGCGTTTCGTTAAAGGAAGACGGTAGGGTTGCGTCCCAAATCGCATACCACCCCTTCAGGGAGTGTGCTCGCCCAACACTTCGAGACGCATCGAATCGTTGCGTTTAGGCACCTACCCGAGTGGCTTCTTGTGCGGTTTGAGATGCGGCCGGCTGTAAAACCTTAGCTTAAAAAAGTAATCTAGTTATTAAAGAAACTAACAGAAGTAACAAGCGAGTTTAAGACGACTGGAACGATCAGTGATGGTGACTAAATACACCTATTATTTCTGTTCGTCACTAACATGGAGCGAGTCTTCGTTCAGCCATGTAAACAATAGTCCCATTAGGTCTAAAAGACGATTTAAAGCTTTGTTGTTCGGATAAACGTGCAAAGCGGCGCACAAACGAAGCTCGGGAATCAATCGAGCCGCTGGCCTCAACTCTGGAGAAATGTTTTTTTTATGAACAAGTCTGAAACTTATCGGGCACCGAGCCAAAGGCAGCTCGATCAAAGCGTCGGGTTCGCACTCACTTCGCCTGCGCTTCGTCCAGACTTTGGTCGGTGATGGTCATGATTTGTTGTAAAATGTCTCCGATGTCTCGTCGGTTTTCGTGCCCGTTCTCTGTCCCCTCCAGGCCCGTGTCTCCATCGGGCCGGTGCTGTGGCGGAGCGTGTACCGAGTTTAAGGGATGCATTCCGGGGTGTGTGTTTAAGGCGAGTCCCCGGCCTGCGCTTGGCCCGCTGCCTGGAATCGGCTGCTGCTGCAACATACCGAGCCGCACATTAATCTCCCCGAGCTGTGTGTGTGTGTGTGTGTGTGTGTGTGTGTGTGTGTGTGGGGCAGGAGAGCACACGACTGACATCTAGTTGCATCCTGCGGTACAGACACCAAGTTCACTGAACCTGAACTCAGATCAGCAGCACAGAGCTCCATGTGCTGTCCGGGACAGAGACATCCATCCATCCATTGGATGGGGAGGGGGGTTCCCCATGCCCAGTTCCCCATACACCCAGGACAGGGTACCAATCTATCGCTGGGCACGCACTTACTCACACAGACAAAACACTCTATATGGGGCAATTTGGAGAACTCAATTGACCATGTTTTATGACTGTGGGAGGAAACTGGAGAACCCGGAGGAAACCCACACAGACACGGGGAGAACATGGAATCTCCACCAAGATTGGGATTCCATCCATCCATTATCTTCCACTTTATCCTCTTCTAGGGTTGTGTGTGTGGGGGGGGGGGGGGGTGTCCCCATTCCCATCCAGGGGAGAACATTTCGGGCGCTGGGCAGATACACCCAGGACAGGGGGGCAATCTATTGCTGGGCACTCACTCACTCACTCACTCACTCACTCACTCACTCACTCACTCACACACACACACACACACACATACACATTCTATATTGGGCAATTTGTAGAACTCAATTGACTTTATCCATGTTTTTGGACTGTGGGAGGAAAACGGAGAACCCGGAGGAAACCCACGCAGACACGGGAAGAACATGGAAACACCCAGATTGAGATTCGAACCAGGAATCCCCAGCGCTGAGAGGAGAAGGTGCTAACCACTAAGCCACCGTGCTGCCTCAGACTGAGAAGTGTTTAAATAAATCTCCACGTGAAGCACAGATGGAGGCATGGCCGTGTGCTGAGGCTGGGCAAGGCTCCAGCGTATATGAAAGCTGTGGGTAAATAGTAGTAGGGAGGGACACACCTCATGTTGGGTAAGAAGCTCAGTGCTAAACCGAAGCTTAGGTGTGCCAGGTTGGGAAATGATCCAGACACCCGGTGGAGAGGAATTCCATTCTGGAATGAGGCTCGACGCTGGGAGGCTGGGACGCTGGGACGGACAAACCTATTTGGAAACCTATTTGGTGCCCAGCACCCGAAACATTCTCTTCTGGATGGGCATGGGGAACCCCCCCGCGACCCTAGTATAGGATAAAGCGGAAGATAATGGATGGATGGAAGCCCACACTGCATTGTAGAAACCACAGCGTAGGGAAAGAAGCCTCATCAATGGCCTTTTCCCAACAAGTGGACAAACCACAGCCTAATTTAAAGACTCAAATTTTTTTTTTTTTTTTTTGGTGTAATGTTTGTTTGTGATTTCTACAATATGATCAGATGTAACTTTACTGCAGCTTTTATCATTCATCAGCATTTTACGAAAAGCTGTAAATACAAAGTCAGAAGTTCTGCACCACTTCTCGTTTCATTTGCAGGCTCTTTCGCTGTAGCACTCATCCCTCACCCTTCTTTTCTGCCTCGACTTCAGACAGATCTCTGCACTTCTTGTTTTTGCTGGCAGACAACAGGAAGTGTGCAAAACCGCAGGCTCTGTTGCTTGTGTCAACTAAAGCGGGCAGCTAGTTTCAACTTGCATGCAAGCTGTTAAGAATGAAGCGACCTCGCCGAAACCCATGCCGTTAACGCGTCGTCTGCTTTCCTGCTCCGTTCGGCTCGGAGTACCGACGGGAAACGTGACATGAGTTCTCCCGCAAGCGCTTTACTTCGTTTGATTTATCAGGGAAGTACACGTCGACTGTAGGAGTTTTGTGAAATATTGGGCAAGTCGGTAAGGGGTGGGTTGGGGTAGACAAGAAGGAAGAGGAAGAAAGTCAACAGTCAGAGTGTAAAACTCAGAGGCACCTCACAGCAGGCCAGCTCACAAGTTATAGATTTTGTTTTTAGCATAGAATGTTTTTTCAGAAGAAAACTCGACAGGTGTGAGTCTGATATGAAGAATCTATTTTGGGTCGGCGCCAGAAGGTGAAGCCCATAAGGGCCACACTCAAGATTCAGGACTTAACTTCGACATCGGGACGACGGTAAGATTGAATTTTTTTTTTTACCTCAAATCCACTCAGATCATTTTTTTTATGAAAGGGGCTCCAGAATTCTCTTTTCATTTTATTTCTTTTTTTTTTATTTATCCTGTTTTGGCCGTAAATCAGGACTGTTTGGTGCGAACACATAGGAAAAAGAAATCTATAGGGCTTTGGGGCTTTGGGCACAAATATTTATGTCAAAATATTGGCCATTTTTCTCATCAAATATTTCAGAAATAGAAATTCCCCCAAGTCCCTTAAACTTCTCTTGACCTGTTAAGGGTTCTCACATCCAATGACTGAAGGCCATCGGTTTGGACAGTGACATGGACTGCGTGGAGGTCAAATCTCAAGGCCCAGTGGAGGAACAGCTGGAGCCACTGTTGATCCTCGAAGATGGGGACGAGCAAGAGGATTTCACAAACATCTTGTCAAAAGAGAAAGTCGTACTGCGAGTAAAAATAGCAGAGGAAGATATGGAGGAGGACACTTTATGTTCTAAGAGTGGGGTAGAAGAGGAAGGTAGGGCCATGCTGCTGAATATAGAAATGACTGAGGAGAAGGTGCAAAGTCAGTCAGAAATCGTGGATCAAGGTGGTGAAGAAGGTCTGAGGATGGATCAGGAATCGTCAGAGATCCCGGAGGAGTCCGAGCTGAAAGAAAGCCGAAGTGATGATGGAGGACAGGCGATGGAGAAGGTGGTGGGAGGGACGGCGGAGATGACTGCACCTCAAGAAGAGACGTTCGAGAGACAAACGTCAGTTAAACTGCGAACCAAAAACCTGCTCAGGCCTGAAGAACCTCATCGCAAGGTAAATGTAACTGAATAACGTATGACGACTCGATGTTTATAACTGTTTAAAATCTAATTTAAGAAACCAGACAGAAGCCAGTGTCAGTTCTCAATAGAACTTAGAAAAATAGAAATAGAAGAGTAGTGTTGTTCTCCACCTCATCACTCAAGTTACACTTCTCCACAGCACCTGCATAACTGGTTTAAAGTTTTGGATGTTTTTCTCTGCATTTTGAAGACCTGGTGTATATATAAAAATACGGGACGCATCACATTCAGCATTTTAGTTTCCAGTAAAGAACAATTTCATATAACGTACAACCAGCAGATCAGATTAAATATAATGAGTAGCATGTCAGAATCAGAATTAGAATCAGAATATCTTTATTGTCATTATACCAGGTATAACGAAATTAAGGTGTCACATACTAAAATTTACACAAATAAAGAGATTTAAAGATAGCACTATAATTTACAATTTACAAAAATTTTGAAAGAAAAAAAAAAAGAATTATTTACAAGAGTGTATAAAACTGTACAACCTGAGTGAATGTTTTTATATTTATATATTGCACATTTTTATATTGCACGTTGTAACACTATACACGTCTTTACATCCATTATTTAAATACGATGTTGATGGCACAGGATCTTTAGGCCTTAAAACCTTAAATACTAGTTTAATTATAAACCATGCATCAATACAGAAATCATATAATTGTAGTACAGAAACAATCAGAGTGAACAGCACTGTGGGATTTATTGCACATCTGTCGACAGTGAATTATATAAAGTTTTCTAATCCATCTGTTTAAGTTCACTTACTGAGAATTTCATTAATTGTTACCACATTTAGTGTTGGGTGTATTTTGTGATGTTAAAACCAACGTTTGCCCTTTTTAATGCTGGATTTGAGTTTCTGACTGACAGCCCGTAGTTCGGGCTCATTTAATCCTGGGTTAATCCTCTGCTATAACGCTGCCACTGGGCTGAGATTTGTCTGTGGAATGTGTTTTTATCCTCTCACGTTATTAGCGTACACGTTAAACATACATGTCTTTAATCTGGATCGAAAATCATAATAAAAGTCATGATTAATTGATTAATTGATTAAATGCAGCGTTTCCACAGTAGCTGTGATTCCAGCCCGTTCCATCTCCATTGTAGAACTTCCACAGTTCTGCGTCCCCCTCTTCGTTATAAAAAGGATTTATATCTTTTATATTTTTAAAGGAATAGATTTTATTGTAATGGACTAAACCTCAAAATACCAAATGAATCAAGCATCATTTCTTTGGAGTGTTCCAGGACCTGTGTATTTGCACAGCAGTTGGATCGGGTGTGTCCCTGTACCTGAGTGGGTGTGTTCAGATGATCCTGCCATGGCAGCTCAGCAGAAACTCAGGATTTAAAGGACCAGGACCTAAATTACATCCGATCAAGTATAATAATATAAGCATACAGCCTTTTGGCGTCCTCTGCTAAAATGTATTGAAATATTAGGTATATTCAGACTTCATTAATCCTGTCTTTCTAATCGTGCATATCACTTATTCTCAATTCTAACACGTAGCTGTCATATAGATCGATAGATCCCCACTATGGAGAAAGTACCAGCCATAGATTAGACTCCTGCAATAACGTCCTTACAACTGTAATCATCACGGATATAACAATAACTATACAATTCTTCAGATAAGTTAGTGTCTCCACGAAAACAATGTTCACAGAGAGAAAACCCGACTTCATTGTCCACCCAACCGTCGATCCACCCTGCTGTGAGGTGACATGGTTCATTAATAAACATTTTTTCCTCAGAAATCTGATATAAGTCTGATTTTAATATGCAGAGTGCTGGAGTTTGAGGTGAAATGCAAATCTTGCAAGTAAAATTAAAGCTTGACTTTTGTAAAACAGAGGTTGGAAATTCTGAGATACAAATTTTTAGTCAAAGAGCTAAATACAGCTTGAAGTGTGAGGTGTGGAGGGGGTGACGGGGGGGTGGTGTGGGTGTGGGTGTGGGTGTGGGTGTGGGTGTTGTGTGTCGAGAGGGTGGTGTGGATGGAGAAAGGATGAACTCGGTGATTCATCACAAATTTCAATGTTAAATTGTTTGAACTTTCCATTTTTACTGTTTGTCAGAAATATTCTACATTAATTTAGTTAGTATTTGTCTTGGATGTATTCGTTTAAACTTTTCACATTTTAAAATGGAATGGTTTGTGATCGATGTACTGAAGTAAAGTCATGTGATGTTTTAAGATGCACAGGTTGTCGTCGGATTCGCCCGACGCTCTCTACGACCTGCTGTGCGTTCTGCAAGAAGGTCGCCGACTCAATGACCAGCGCTGCTCCTTCACCCTGCAGCCCCGCAGGAGGTGCCACTCTGTTCCCAATGCCTCCCAGCACAGCCACCAAGGTACGGCGCTGAACATCAGAAGTTTAATACAACCTCGTTCCCAAGAAAACTTTCCACGACCATTTCTTTAAATTAAAAAGTGACGCTTCTAAATGTTGTCCTTTTGGTCCGATACTCGATGTCCTCTCCACAGTGGTGTTCTCCTCCATGACCTCACTGCAGAAAGAAGAATTCTTCGATCTGGTAGCGACCTCTCAGGCCCGAAGGCTGGATGACCAGCGGGCTGTGTTCCAAAATCCTTCCTCCACTCGCCCACCACCCGAGGCACGCCGTCCCTCCAGCGCCCCCGCCTCCATCTCCTCATCCAGACCCAAGTCACGCAGGAGCAGCTGGAAACACGTCATGGACTTCGGCCAGTCTGTCCCCAAACCGCCCCCCAAAGAGGACCTGTACAACATGATCGTCACCTCGCAGGTAGAGTGGAATCTACGTTCTTTCTCTCTTAACATCATCGCAGCATCACACCCCCGACGCTCTCACAGCATTTCTATAAAAGCTGCTGCGTTATTTCCCCTCAGTTTGGCTGTTAGTAACATAGTGCAGGGTCAGGAACTAAAACAACACGTGTCGAGTTATTTTGAGCTCACTGTAGTTCTCATTTTCTGGGTTGCTTCAGTCACCTCGCTCCCCCCCCTCCACCCGGGGTTCATTATGACTCAGAGACGAAGTTTCAGCGTGTATTTAATTCGCGTCCTCTCTCCAACCAAATTGCAGTTTTTATTTACACACACTTCTGACCATTAAACTTTAAAGTTCATGAATTTCTTTAACCCGAATAAATACACTTTCTCCAAAACAATACAGCAAAGTTATTTTTAATTACAGATACATTTCTTTGACAAATGTGATTCAATATTTGAGCGTGACACCTGCATAGGTAAAAAAAAAAAAGCGGGGAAAGTACTTTCTATGTGCAGTTTGCATGTCCTCCCCGTGTCTGTATGGGGTCCCTATAAGAACTTTGTCTTGTTTTCATCACAATTACAAATTGAGGTTTCAAAATTAGGTCTGGGGGCGGCACGGTGGCTTAGTGGTTTAGCACGTTCTCCTCTCAGCGCTAGGGATTCCCGGTTTGAATCCCCATCTGGGTGGAGTCTCCATGTTCTCCCCGTGTCCGCGTGGGTTTCCTCCGGGTTCTCCGGTTTCCACCCACAGTCCAAAAACATGGATCAAGGTCAATTGAATTCTCCAAATTGCCCCATATAGAGTGTGTGTGTGTGTGTGTGTGAGTGAGTGTGTGCCCAGCGATAGATTGGCGTCCTGTCCTGGGTCTATCTGCCCAGCACCCGAAACGTTCTCCCCTGGATGGGCATGGGGAAACCCCCCCCCCCCCCCACGACCCTAATAGAGGATAAAGCGGAAGATAATGGATGGATGGAACATTTGGTCTGTAGTTGTAACTAGCGTGTTCGTCCAATAAGTGCTGGGATAGGCTTCAGCAATCCATGAGACTCCTGGATTAACAGATGTGTTTAATGAACCCGTTGTAATGAGCAGGTCTCTGCTGACGCCCCGACGTTCGGGGTGACGTTTGGTTTTAAAGCTCAGTCTGTAAAACTCTGCATCGTAATCAAAGCCACCACATTATCATTAAACCCCAACGCTGGAGTCCTCCCACGGACGTCCTGTCTAATGTCAGATAAATATAAAGTGTTATCGTTGGCGTTCATAGATTAAAATGGTTTATATTATATAATTAAGGGTCAAAGAACAGCAGTTTATTAGTGTTATTCTTTATGGCAGGGTGACAGGGATGAACGTTCTGTGTGGTTTTTGCATGTTCTCACCGTCTCTATGAGGACTTCCTTTCTCCTTCTCGTTAAAAGGCGTGTTTATGAATTAAAATCCATAATTTCCTCATATAGGATTTTACAGTCTTGTGTAAAAGGCCAGTTGCAACAAGAAGGGCTCACAGTGTGAATATTATAAAATCCGAATCAGTTTCATGCTACAAGTTTAAATTCATTAAATTAATTAAAATCAAAACAAATATGTTCTAATTCTGGGCAAGTTGGCATAGAGAGTTGGCATGTTCTCCTCTCAGCTCAGAGGAGTTATGTTCTATGTGTGGTTTCCTCCTACAGTCCAAAAACATGGATTCAAGGTAAATTGAGTGCTCTAAATTGCCTCATATAGAGTGTTTTCGTGTCGGTGTGAGAGAGTGAGTGTCCAGATAGACATGACGACCCCCCCCCACACACACACACACCTCACCGCAACACAGAGGATTAAGTTTAAGATAACGAATGAATGAATATAAACCCTGATAACAGGGGGGGGGGGGGGGGGGGGGGGGGGGGGGGGGGGGGGGGGGGGGGGGGGGGGGGGGGGGGGGGGGGGGGGGGGGGGGGGGGGGGGGGGGGGGGGGGGGGGGGGGGGGGGGGGGTTCCCCCTTGCCCATCCAGGGGAGAACATTTCGGGTGCTGGGCAGATACACCCAGGACAGGGCGCCAATCCATCGCTGGGCACACACTCACACAAACACACTCTATATGGGGCAATTTGGAGAACTCACTTGACCTTGATCCATGTTTTTGGATGTTTTTGTGGGAGGAAACCGGAGAACCCGGAGCAAACCCACGCGGACATGTGGAGAACATGGAAACTCCACCCAGATGGGGATTCGAACCGGGAATCCCTAGTGCTGAGAGGAGAACATGCCAAACACTAAGCCACCGTGCCGCCGCGGTTAGTTTTTTTTTTTATGAATTCTTCCCTCGTCTCCTCATCCTTAGTCTCAGGGTCGTCTGGAGGAGCAGCGCAGCAAGGCGCCGGGCCCGATGGACGACGAGGACTTCTTCTCCCTGTTGTTGAAGGTGCAGGGAGGTCGGATGGAGGAGCAGAGGACTGAGCTTCCGGTATCACTGCGGTTCTGAGGGACGTTTTTCTCTTTCCGTCTCTGAAATACAGCTGTTCTTTATTCACTTGCTTTCTGTGGTTTCTGGTTACTGAAGTCACTTCCACACAGCGTTTCACTGAACTCACAGACTGCTTGCTGCAGTCGCTTTATTTAAACGTGGCCGAGGTGACGCGCTCATCGTGCCACGCCGCTGTGGTGACAAGGCCAAGCCGGCTTTTTGTTTCACCCCCTCACTCGAGTTCTGAGGTTCGGTGTTCTGTGGTTCCTCTGCCCCTATGAACGGGGTAACACTGCATGTCTGAGCCGGAGTGAGTCTGTGCTGGTTGGCTGTAGCCTGCAGATCGTTTGGTTAACGAGCACTGATGTTTGACGAGAGGACCAGACTCACAATCTCCTTTGTGATTCACACCACTGATGGGATGAAGATCAGGGTTCCTCCAAACCAAACTCGCCCAACAGAGTCCTTATGAACCTTTCTCATCCGGGAACAGAAAAGGGCCTTCCCCAAACTGAGGGGAAAAAGAGGATGGAGCTGGTGGAGGTGACCCTGAGATGAGGTGGGTTCGATGTAGCCTGATTGTTCAGCAGTCAGTGGAGGGGAAGGGGGGTCAGACTCCTTTAACGTCTTTGCTGTTGGTTCTCTTATATTTCTGAGTGTCATGTTTGTTAAACTTGCTTAGGACATCGTGCAGTCAGGTCCGCGAGATTCGTCTCCGAACCCAACGAACCAGATCGGATTTCCTTAACGAGTTTCAGGAAATGCATTTGGTTTCCCGATAGAGTGAGATTAACATAACTTAACTTATTAATTATTGCATCACCACTGAAGAACTTCAAATCCACGTTCTGTTCTGACCACACCCACTTTCCTAACTGAACTGAAAAATAAGGGGTTGGTATGTTCTCCATTTGTGGAGTGGGTGTACCGCCCACATGTATGTGACATATTCTTCTTTCAAAACTTTAAACTCAAGATTAAAATATTCATTCATTCATTATTTCCCACTTTATCCTCTGTAAGGGTCACGGGGGGGGGGGGGATTTCTTCGACCTCTTCCCGGTTTTTCACTTTCTACCTGAAAAGGATCCGTCACGTCCTCCTTTAGTTCAGCTGCTTTCTAATTAACATTTCTAATCCGTGTTAATGAGTGAGTGTTGGTCAGAAGCGATGACGTGAATCTGTTCTGTGTTTAAACAATATCAATTCTTTTCTACGTGTGTATGATGGTGACGTATTTAATATCCTGGAGGAATATTTAATACTGTGAAAGCAACTACAGCTACAGTACAGCGACGCTTGCACTACTCCACAGTGTGGTCACGGGTACGAGCCAAGAGGAGGAGATGTGTCTGTGCAGAATATTCATAATACATGAACTCATAATAATACATAATAATAATAATGGATTTATTTTGGAACCGTGATGAACGGTCAGCATACTGGACTCGCTGCAGTGTTTAAGAGTGGACAAAAAAAAAGATCACAATTTCATTAATGTAATAAATCATTCTATTAAAAGATCGGCTGCTGCTCCTGGTCATTGTGTTCTTTATTGTGATGTGACAGGAAATCCTCTAAAACGTCACTGCTGTTTAAAAAAAAAGCACCCTCTGTATCTTATTCATTTTATTTTATTGGTTGATTAAGTGCAGCATGAAGGATTATTGGTTTAGCATGTTCTCCTCTCAGCACTAGGGATTCCCGGTTCGAATCCCTATCTGGGTGGAGTTTCCATGTTCTCCCTGTGTCTGCGTGGGTTTCCTCCAGGTTCTCCGGTTTCCTCCCACAGTCCAAAAACATGGATCAAGTTAACTGAGTTCTCCAAATTGCCCCATATAGAGTGTGTGCCCAACGATAGATTGGTGCCATGTACTTGGTGTATCTGCCCAGCGCCCGAAACCTTCTCCCCTGGATGGGCATGGGGAACCCCCCCGCGACCCTAATTTAGGATAAAGCGGAAGATAATGAATGAATGAATGATTAATCTCATCACCAGTGGACGCATGTGATACTGATCCCATGATAATGGACACATTGAGATCTGATCCCTCAGATGTTCAGCAGATGTCTGAGATGCCCCCGGTCTCATTCATTCAGCAGTGCGTTCAGGAATCCATCCTCAGCCACATCACAGCGCCACCTACAACCTCACCGACATCCTCAGCCCACGTGATCACCTCCCCATCAGCCCCGCTGGTTCTGTATTTCTCATAAATACCACAGACTCATTATTTAATTCTGTAAACATTAGTTTCATTAAACATACGGTTTTGTGCAGGTTCCACTTTATTTGTTAATTTTTCTCTCGTGCCACTTCAAAAGAACATCAGCACAAAAGGTGAGGAAGTGTGACTGGAACATGGCTTATCAAACGAGAAGTGTTCTAATGACAGCTGTGTACAGTCCCATCCAAATAAGAACTCAACAGGAGCCTGGGATGTGTGTGTGTGTGTGTGTGTGTGTGTGTGTGTGTGTGTGTGTGTGTGTGTGTGTGTGTGTGTGTGTGTGTGCTGTGTGTTAGTGCTGTGTGTGTGTGTGAAAGGTGTATGTCAGTGCTATATGTGTGAGTGGTGGATGTTGTGGTGTGTGTGTGTGGGTGTGTGTGTGTGTGTGCTGTGTGTTAGTGCTGTGTGTGTGTGTGAAAGGTGTATGTCAGTGCTATATGTGTGAGTGGTGGATGTTGTAGTGGGTGTGTGGGTGGGGGGGGTGGACGGTGAAGGTGCTGGATGAACTCTAATGTAAGTTTTAGTTGAACAGCCGAGTGAAAATGCTGCAGCTGATGTTCCTCCTGCTCTCTCTGTCTGGTAGGAAATGTTCTCCTCATCTTTACTTGAATTAAATACCATTCATTATAAATTCTTCATATTTTAACTGGTTGCAGATCGATCACTCTGGATTTAATTATTTTGGATTTAATACATGCTTTAAACTATTGATAAGATGATGTAATTATTTGATATTGAATTGAAATTTTATTTTTGAAATGATTGTTAAAGTATAAGTAATTAAATAACCAGCAGGTATCTCTCCTGTAGAGCTGCTGATTATAAAAAAGTTTATATTTAAGGTTTTTTATATGAATGACATACTTTCTATACTTAAAGTAACAGCAGAAAAACAAACCATTCAAAATTAAAGTATAAAATATAAGAAACTCCGTTCAGGATCAAATGCAATGTGACAAAACTTTTTACAAAAGAAGTTTAAACTGAATTCTGAATAAAGAAGCTGTGCCTGTTTTTTTAGGGTAAACATTTGAAACAGCACTGTATTCACAGGGTTAGTATTTAATAATTCATTCATTCATTATCTCCCGCTTATCCTCTATTAGGGTCGGTGGGGTTCCCATGCCCATTCAGGGGAGAACGTCTCGGGCGCTGGGCAGATAGACCCAGGACAGGGCGCCAATCTATCGCTGGGCACACACTCACTCACACAGACACACTCTATATGGGGCAATTTTCAGAATTCAATGAACTTGATCCATGTTTTTGGACTGTGGGAGGAAACCGGAGAACTCGGAGGAAACCCACGCAGACACGGGGAGAACATGGAAACTCCACCCAGATGGGGATTCGAACCGGGAATCCATAGCGCTGAGAGGCGAACGTGCTGACCACTAAGCCACTGTGCCGCCGTATTTAATAATAAAATAATTTATTTATATATAAACTCTTCATACTATTTCATGTATCTGTAAATATATCCGGTACTTTTTTCCTGATTTTTATTTCCTAATTTTATTGATTTATTATTTTACAGAAGGCGGCACGGTGGCTTAGTGTTTAGCATGTTCTCCTCTAAGCACTAGGGATTCCCGGTTCGAATCCCCATCTGTGTGGAGTTTCCATGTTCTCCCCGTGTCTGCGTGGGTTTCCTCCGGGTTCTCCGGTTTCCTCCCACAGTCCAAAAACATGGATGAAGTCAACTGAATTCTCCAAATTGCCCCATATAGAGTGTGTCTGTGTGAGTGAGTGTGTGCCCAGTGATGGATTGGCGCCCTGTCCTGGGTGTGTCTGCCCAGCGCCCGAGACGTTCTCCCCTGGATGAGCATGATGAACCCCACCGCGACCCTAATAGAGGATAAAGCGGGAGATAATGAATGAATGAATGAATATTTTAGAGAAACATTTCATATTTTTTGAAGTTTGTTATTATTTGTAAATTTGTGAATGTTCCCATTGTGGGACAAATAGTCTAGTAGTCTAATAGTCAAAGGTCTATCTTATCTTATTTGATCTTTTTAGAGCTGCGTGACTCTCGTCATGTCATTCTTACAAAAAAATGTTTCATTTGAACTTTTCACATCGTTTCTGATTTTTTATTTATTCTGGTATTTTTTAGGTTTCCTCACAGACAACAACTGGGCCGTGTTTTACTCCGAGTCTGCGATCTGTGCAGTAAAGAGGTTTAATGCCACTATTCCGTGTAATTATTCATATCCACAGTGGCACCGGGTGATAGAAATGCTCTGGTGCTCCACAAACACATCTTCAGATTATTGCACAGGACCACCGTACGTTTATAACAGCTCATCAGAGAGCAATTCAGACTTCACGTACACGGGAAACAATCAATCAGACTGTACTTTATTAATCAATAATGTTCAGTTTAATTATTCCGGAACATATAAGTTCAGGTTTATAACTAATGTGTCTAATGGCATGTGGACAGGACCAGACGGAGTGGAACTTAGTGTATCAGGTAATTTATAATCATTATACAGATTTTTATTTGATTTATTAGATTGCCTTTGTTTAATTGGCGGTGGATGTTTGCTTCTCTCTGCAAGATTTAAAGGTGAATCTAATCATGATCAGTGGAAATCAAACCCTCAAACCTGGAGACTCCTTAAATCTGACCTGTGATGTGAACTGCACTGGTGTCACGTCCTCACAGTTTTCGTGGATTAAGAACAAACAGCCTTTGAACCAATCAGGACCCGTTCTGCACTTCCCAAATCTAACTGTGGGGGATTCTGGGACGTACACCTGCACCTGGAGGAGCAGAGAGAGCTCCGGATCGGATAGCATGGACCTTCAGGTGGAGGGTGAGGATCATCTGCTCACATCATGAAGCTCAGTCAGAATATTTACATTATTAATTCTTTTCTTTTTTTCATCATCAGATAAAAATCCATCGAATCCTGAATCAAATGTAAAGCTTTTCTTTGTTTGGATGAGTTTATTGATTGCTGGAGGGATCTTGGTAGCTGTCGTTGCCGTGGTGATTTGCTACAAAAGGTAAAAAAAAAATAAAAGTGCAGTGCAGTTTATATTCATTCATTCATTCATTATCTTCCGCTTATCCTCTATTAGGGTCGCGGTGGGGTTCCCCATGCCCATCCAGGGGAGAACGTTTCGGGCACTGGGCAGATAGACCCAGGACAGGACGCCAATCCATCGCTGGACACACACTCACTCACACAGACACACTCTAGATGGGGCAATTTTGAGAACTCAATTAACTTGATCCATGTTTTTGGACTGTGGGAGGAAACCGGAGAACCCGGAGGAAACCCACGCAGACACGGGGAGAACATGGAAACTCCACCCAGATGGGGATTCGAACCGGGAATCCCTAGCGCTGAGAGGAGAACATGCTAAACCACTAAGCCACCGTGCCGGCCAGTTTTTTGTAAAAAAATTGTAATCATTTTTAATGTTTCTGATTACCAATGGGGCGGCACGGTGGCTTAGTGTTTGGCATGTTCTCCTCTCAGTGCTAGGGACTCCCGGTTCGAATCCCAATATGGGTGGAGATTGCATGTTCTCCCCGTGTCCGCGTGGGTTTCCTCCGGGTTCTCCGGTTTCCTCCCACAGTCCAAAAACATGGATCAAGTCAACTGAGTTCTCCAAATTGCCCCATATAGTGTGTCTGTGAGAGTAAGTGTGTGCCCAGTGATAGATTGCCCCCCTGTCCTGGGTGTATCTGCCCAGCACCCGAAACTTTCTCCCCTGGATGGGCATGGGGAACCCCCCCCCCCCCGACCCTAATAGAGATTAAAGCGGAAGATAATGAATGAATGATTACAAATGCCATAGGTTGCAAGATCTGTGGTGTTTTGTGAGATCTGCATCTAAACCAGCCTTTATTCTTGTTATTCACTTTAAACAAAACTTCATTTATAAAAACCCAGACCCAGTTCAACGTGAAGAATAATAATGTAGGATATGAAACGTTAATGGCAGGTTTGAGTTGAGTTGGCGGAGTTATTCTCTGCTGCAGTTCAGGTCTGTTGGCAGCAGATATCGGCTCAGCTCAGGTTTCAGGAGGCGAATTGCGGGTTACCTGTTAAAAAAAGAAAAAAAAAGTATTTCTGCTGGGCTTCTCGTGTGATCAGCGGCCAAAACTAGGACAGGTCAGAGAAAAAAGAGGTCTCTGTGTTGAGTTTGAGGCACGGCCACCGAGAGCTGCAAAAGCACCTGTGTGCTACGGCAGGGGGGTAGAACCCTGTGCTCACGGTGTAGAACTTTACTAACAAAATATATGTTGCGGCGGCACGGTGGCTTAGTGTTTTGCATGTTCTCCTCTCAGCGCTGGGGATTCCCAGTTCGAATCCCCATCTGGGTGGAGTTTCCATGTTCTCCCCGTGTCTGCGTGGGTTTCTTCCGGGTTCTCTGGTTTCCTCCCACAGTCCAAAAACATGGATCAATTCAATTGAGTTCTCCAAATTGCCCCATATAGTGTGTGTTTGTGTGTCTGTGTGAGTGAATGTGTGCCCAGCGATAGATTGGCGTCCTGTCCTGGGTGTATCTGCCCAGCGCCCAAAATGTTCTCCCCTGGATGGTCATGGGGAAACCCCCCCACGACCCTAATAGAGGATAAAGTGGAAGATAATGGATGGATGGATGTTTAAACAGAAGTCTGGAGTTTATAAAGAACAAACCAACAGAACCGTAGTATTTTTAAGTGATGCTGTAGATTCTGGAAGCTTATCCTTCTGCTTTCTGTATTTCTTTGTGCTCTTATCTTTCAGGAGGAAAGTCGAACCTGCAAAAGAAATCAAACAGATAACGGTAAAGAAAGCGCAGGTATGATGTGAATATGAGATCCCAGCCTCAGGGCTGAATGCTTTACTGTTCATCACAATCCCCTCGTCACACATCTCATTTAATACTGACCCGGTCTCCATTACAGATCAGGATCATTTACATTATTTTTATTACATATCTATTTTACAAACAGTTAAACCAGGATCCTCAAATCAACATGGAACTGCCGTACAAAGAGGAACCTACATATGCATCAGTGACCCTGAGAACGACAACGCCGAATAACCAGTAAGTTCCAATAACACAAGTTTTGTAAATATATAAACTGAGTGTGCTACAGGAAAAGTGATGAGGTACAGGAGAAGAGACACTTGTCTCTTGACACATGGTTCCTAAGTAAGGACAAAGAACCTGTCCAAGAGTAGGAACTACAAACGGTCCAAAATTCTAGCCGCATGAAAAGGGGGAGACATTATTTAATAACTATGTAAATGTTCGTGTGATGTAGCTGATGGTGTTTGGGTGGAGCCGCTCAGTTTTTTTGTTACAGATAAAAAAATTGACATTCTATTGTGTTGTTACAGAAACCCTGAAACTAAACAGCAGCAGAAAGAAGAATGTGTAATTTACAGCATAATAAAAAACCCCTGAGGATTTTATAGTTCACTCACTTCCTCAAATCTGAAGCCTTCATTAATTTCTGCAAACTGTTGAAGTCACTTTTAGTGACTCTCCCCGTGACTCTGATAACCTCAGCACAAAAAAAATAAATAAAATAAATAAAAACACAAGCTGTACTTTTTTAATCTCTTATTAAAAAGATTAATAAAAACATTATTTCATTATCTCCCGCTTCATCCTCTATTAGGGTCGCGGTGGGGTTCCCCATGTCCATCCAGGGGAGAACGTTTCGGGCGCTGGGCAGATAGACCCAGGACAGGACGCCAATCCATCGCTGTAATAAAAACATTTTATTTAAAGTTGAATTACACATTCAGACAAAAGGATCAACTTCCAAACGCATTGCATTTGATTCACAGCAGCATGTTGGCTCAGTTTACATCAGGTAATTAAGAGAAATTAGAGAAACTGAACTGCACCTAGATGTGAATGTGTTTGTGTTTTTGCCCCGAGGTGGACTGGGTTCTAATACATGCTTTAGAACAAACAGGTTACCAAACAGACTGTGGAGGGAATTAAACACGGACCCAAGGAGAAGCTGCCAACTCCGCTTAGAATGCACCCTAACCAATCCACCAAACCCAGGACTGTTATTTATTCATTCATTATCTTCCTCTTAATCCTGTACTGGGGGGGGGGCAGATACACCAATCTATAACTGGGAACACACACAGACACACTCCATATGGGGCAATTTGTAGCATTCAGTGTACCTTGATCCATGTTTTGGGTCTGTGGGAGGAAACCGGAGAACCCAGAGGATACTCACGCGGACACGGGGAGAACGTGCAAACTCCACCCAAATCAGGATTTGAACATGATAACCATTAAGCCACCATGCCACCTAGGAAAATTAATTATTTTGGTAAATCAGGCTCAGCCAGCGACCGCCATCTGTGGTTTCAACCTAAAGTCTTAAATTTTCAGACACGCGCAGTTTAATTAATGAATTGTGTGACTGAAAACATCTGATAGCATCGAGCTAAGCTAATTATACATTCATGCCAAGAGTTCAGGCGTAAATATTAAAAGTTTTACTTTAAAAATAGGTTTCTAAATCTTTCTGCCTGGTCCTGTAACATGTGATATCAAATAAAAACTACAGGTTCGCATAGAATTTATTTATAGAGTTTATGTAAAATTAATAATGTGCTTGGGATTTTATTTCACATCGAGAATACGTTGTGTTGTTTTTTTTAGTTTACATTGACTAAAGTTTAAAATAATGCATTTTGAATTAAATAAAATATATTTATTACAGAACTCGGTTGATTACAGGTTTAATTCAGATCAAAGGCTTCACGTACGCTGCAAAAACTGTAACTCTGTACTCTGTCGCCCTCGTGTGGCCACAGAGGATACTGCACCACAGCTCAGTATTTTGAACAGCTTGATTTTATTTGTTAAATGTCAGATTCATTGTTTGCGTTTTCTGTTGATATTTTCATGGCGCCTGCACAACATTATAATTACAAACATTGTTTTCTTACTTTAAAGTAAGTGTGTGTGTGTGTGTGTGTGTGTGTGTGTGTGTGTCTGCTGTATAAGTGAATCTTTTCGTTGTTATAGGAACGTTTCGGTTCTTAAAATATTACCTACCTTTAAATGAACTGAGACACACTGTCTGAAATGTTTCCTGAAGAAATGCTGCTGTTAGTTATCTTCCTGCTGTCGCTGCCCGGTGAGAAATGTCTTTATTTTTATACATTATATTTAATTATATTAAATTTATTATGTTAAATGATATTAAATTTTAGAAATCAAAGCACAAATCTGCATATTTATTGAATTCTATACAGTCAGATCATTAAGAATCTTAACCTTTTTGTTATTCGTTTTTTTTTTTTCAGCTGTTTTCACAAACAATAGCAAATGGGCCGTGTGGTTTCCCAGGTCCATCTGTGCAGTGAGAGGCTGTATTGTCACTATTCCCTGTAATTATTATTTTCCTCATGTCTATCAGGTGAAAGAAATGTCCTGGTGTTCGGTGAAGCACAAAGAAATGTGTGTGAAGCCACCGTACGTTTATAACAGCAGATCAAATAACAAATCAGACTTTGTTTTTATTGGAGACAATAAATCAGACTGCACGTTATTGATCAATAACATTCAGTTCAATCATTCTGGACGGTACAAGTTCAGATTTGTGACTCATGTTGAAAAAATCAGTTGGACGAGTAAATCTGCGGTGACCATCACTGTGTCAGGTGAATAACAATTATTATATATAATGATTCTTCTTTCTTCATTAAATAGGCTCATGTCGTTAATAGCCATTTGTTGTTGTAAACCAGATTCTAATTTACAAGTTTATACGTTATAATCCACTTGTCTTTATTTTATATGTACAATCATTTAAACATTTGTAAATATAAGATTTTTTTTTTGTATAAATTGTGGCTTAGTGGTTTAGCATGTTCTCCTCTCAGCACTAGGGATTCCTGGTTTGAATCCCCATCTGGGTGGAGTTTCCATGTCCTCCCCGTGTCCCCGTGGGTTTCCTTCGGGTTCTCCGGTTTCCTCCCACAGTCCAAAAACATGGATCAAGTCAATTGAATTCTCAAAATTGCCTCATATAGAGTGTGTCTGTGTGTGTGAGTGTGTGTCCAGCGATGGATTGGCGCCCTGTCCTGGGTCTATCTGCCCAGCGCCTGAGACGTTCTCCCCTGGATGGACATGGGGAACCCCACCGCGACCCTAATAGAGGATGAAGCGGGAGATAATGAATGAATGAATGAACAGACAGAAATGTGGTTTTGAATGTGTAAATTGTTTACGGTTGTCTCATGTGGATCTTTGCTGCTTTTCGTAAGCTTTAAAGGTGAAACTAATCCGAATCCGTGGAACTGGAACCCTCAAACCTGGAGACTCCTTAAATCTGACCTGTGATGTGAACTGCACTGATGTCACGTCCTCACAGTTTTCGTGGATTAAGAACAAACAGCCTTTAAACCAATCAGGACCCGTTCTGCACTTCCCAAATCTAACTGTGGGGGATTCTGGGACGTACACCTGCACCTGGAGGAGCAGAGAGAGCTCCGGATCGGATAGCATGGACCTTCAGGTGGAGGGTGAGGACCTTCAGGTGGAGGGTGAGTATTTATCAGAATATTTACGTCATTCATTCTTTTTTTCTTCATCATCAGGTCAAAACCCTTTGAGTTTTTTAATCCGTATGGTTCTTGCTGTGATTGTTGGAGTGCTGCTGATTGCTCTGGTTGTGGAAGCTGTGATTCATAACAGAAGGTATTCTGATATTCACCGTCCTGCTCGCTTTAACATTTACAAATTGGTCAACACTAAACACGTTCTGTATTCATTTACAAAAGTTCAAACTAAAAATAATTAAATACTGTTAAAAATACCTGATAAAAATCGTTAAAGTTAAGAGTTAAGTTATAAACCTGTTTATTTGCAGGAATTGTGACGTGAAGCGGCATCATCAGCATTCTGTATCGTACTCTCGTGGATTAAATACTGAAGATATATCAGGATCAATCAGGACGTCTACTCACAAATAAATATATCTATTTTCATTGTTTAGATTAAATTTATGTCTGAAAACAGCTTTAGTAATCTTATTATGGAGTAGAATGTTTTATTAATAATTCAACTACAGTGCAGCTCATTTTGCAATATAAAGATATCTTTAGATAAATAGATATATTTTATTCTTGACTGAACATGCGACCCCACTGCTTGTTCAAGCCCTCGTCCTATCCCGGCTTGATTATTGTAATGCACTACTTGCCGGTATCCCAGCTTCCACAATCAGACCTCTTCAACTGATTCAGAACTCTTCAGCCCGACTCGTGTTCAACCCCCAAGTGAACTCATGTCCCTCCATTGACTCCTTGTAGCTGCTGCATTCAGTACAAGTCACTGACTCTGGCCTACAGAACCATCTCTGGATCTGGCCCCTCCTACCTTCACTCTATTTTTTCAAAATACACCCCGACTCGTTCACTTCGCTCCAGTGATGATCGCCCCCTGGTGGTTCCACCTCACCGAGGAGCTTATTCTCACTCCGTGGCGTTCACCACGGTAACATGGTGGAACCATCTTTCCAACTCGTCCATAAGGCAGAATCACTAAACAGCTTTAAGAAACTACTGAAGACGCATCTCTTTAACAAATACCTGTTGGAAAAAAATATTTAAATAAAAAATTTAATTAAATTAAAAAAAGGGTGGGGGGGGGTGCAGCATCAAATAACAATCAGGTTTGATGAATGTACAGTATAGTTGACTTTCTGCAGAACTTCTGACTGTAATGTTCTCATTTGTAAGTCGCTTTGGATAAAAGCGTCGGCTAAATGACTAAATGTAAATGTAAATGTAAATATCTGGAGCCTTTAGTTTAGTTGAAGGAGTTTGAACTTCAGATAAAATCTTCAGATATCCGTAAAGAATTAATAATAAAACGCTGAATGTAAAACACAATAAAAACAGGAGCATGGTTTTTGTTCACTCACTACATTCATTCATATTTTTTGATCTTCTTTCTTCCGTAATCTGAACTGCTGTCATCAAATAAAAAGGATTTTAAAAAATGAAATGTGCATTTTTTTAATTGTGTTGATGAAGAGGAAAGACGCGCGTGCCAACGTAAATCATATTAATCATACAAACCAGTTAATATTCTGATTAATAAGATGCTTTTAAACACGCAATATCAAACACACACGTGTCACTGTCCTCAGTGTGTTCATTAAACTCACCACACAAATGAGTGATGTCACCGGATGTGGGCACTGATGTTATTGGAATGAACCAATTTAAATGTGCGGGTGGTTTTCACAGCAAATTCCCAATGAAACAATAATAATCATATAAAAATGTGCCATTTCTGAAAAAGGTAAAAATATAATTATCAGTGGAAATAATTCTGATTCTGATTCTGATTCTGATTCTGAAATGTTCCTCAAATTTTTTGAACTGTGGTGAAGTGACTGATGGCACGTCCCGCACCTTGCTGCAGCGAGGTCACGGTGTTCTGTACAGATCTGCCATGAGTGGAAATGAAAAGGGTTAATGCACAAAGAGAGGGTGAGGGCATGAGGTTTGTGTGTGTGTGTGTGTGTGTGTGTGTGTGTGTGTGTGGGTGTGTGTGTGAAGTAGAACAGATATAGAACAGATAAGGAGTTCAGAAGTTAAACTTCCTGCTAAAATGTTTTTTTTTTTTAACCAAAATTTAAATACACGAGAATGTGTGTGTGTGTGTGTGTGTGTATGTATATATATATATATATATATATATATATATATATATATATATATATATATATTCATGTAAGTATGTGATGGGGGGAGTGGTTAAATGGTGTTGGGTGAGAGCTCTACAGTTGGCCATACTTCTGCAATTGTGCTGCTGCATCAGTGTTTAATAAAGAGGAGAACATGCTGCGCTTGATGGTGATCCTCCTGCTCTCTCTGTTCGGTAAGAAATCATCTCATTACCTTTTTTTTAAAAATTAAAATACAATTAATACTTAAATGTATCTTAGTTGGTGTCTGATTCAAGATTCTGGTTAATACTAAAACTAAAAAGTATTTAGTAATACTAAAAAATGTGAAATCATAAGAACATAAATAGAATTAAAGATCTCCATTCACTGTATAAATTTATAAATGTTTTTATATTGAATTAATTTTTAAGCAGCTTTAGAGAATTCTGAAACCTGAATGAACAAACTTTTAATTTTAGAACCAAAAAAATTGTAACGCGGAAATGACAACGTGTGAAAAAGTCATCAAGACAACAAAAGATCTCACATCATTACATTACCAACATCTAAACTTATGTTACAAATGTATTTATTTACTTATTTATTTTACATAAAAAATTTAAAAAAACTCACCGGCCACTTTATTAGATTCACCTTCTTATTTGGCCCCCTAATTATTATATGCAGTTACTCTGATCATACTGATGGGGTTTGTAGTCCTACAGTTCCATTCTGTAGTCCATTTGGTTCCCTACATATTCTGTTAGTCCCCTTTACACTGTTCTCTGATGATCAGAACCCCCACAGGACCCTCCTCAACCTCAGACTTTGAGCTAAATTGATGTTGAAGTTAAATTTTGGATCTGTTTTGATTTTATTCTTGTGTTTTTCAGGTTTTCTCACTGATGAAAACGTCGTGTCTGTGTTTTATCCTGATTCCATCTGTGCTGTAAAAAGATCTAATGTTACTATTCCCTGTAATTATTCCTATTCACAAAGTCTTGAGGTGAAGGAAATGACCTGGTGCAGTTTAAAACCAAAAAAACAAAAGTGTGAAAGAGTATACTGTCATTACAACAAATCAAAAAACAAAATTCACTTTGAGTTTATTGGAGACAACAAATCAGACTGCACTTTATTCATCAGTAAAGCTTTGATTTATCATTCTGGAATATACAACTTTACACTAACGTTCAAACGCAAACCCTCTGTGTTTAATAGTGGAAAATATTCTGGAGTGAATCTCACTGTTTCCGGTAAATAATAATAATTAATAAATATTCATTCATTCTTCTGTATAAAATCTTTACTTGATTCTTTAGATCTTGTGAAAGTGAAGAGATGAAGGTTCATTTGTGTTAATAAGGTTGTAATCTTTTTGTTTGTTCCTCCCTGAAAGATGTAAAGGTGAAACTAATCCGAAATCGTGGAACTGGAACCCTCAAACCTGGAGACTCCTTAAATCTGACCTGTGATGTGAACTGCACTGATGTCTCACAGTTTACCTGGATTAAGAACAAACAGCCTTTGAACCAATCAGGACCCGTTCTGCACTTTCCAAATCTAACTGTGGGGGATTCTGGGACGTACACCTGCACCTGGAGGAGCAGAGGGAATAAAGCATCTGATACCATGGACCTTCAGGTGAAGGGTGAGGATCATCAGGTGGAGGGTGAGGACCTTCAGGTGGAGGGTGAGGATCATCAGGTGGAGGGTGAGGACCTTCAGGTGGAGGGTGAGGATCGTCCGCTCACATCATGAAGCTCTATCTCAGTCCTGTAGAGTTTATTAAATTCTATATTTTCTTTTAAATGTCTTTACATGGCTCAGTTCTGAAGATTGTCGTGATTGCTGGAGGAGTTCTGCTGGTTCTTGTTGTTGCTCTTGTGATTTACTGCAGAAGGTAAAATCTAAGAGCAGTTTATCTTTGGATTCTGTTTAGTTCTGGATTTATTTAGAGAATTGAAATGAATCAGTGAATAAAAGTCTGTTTGTGTTTGTTAAATGTTCAGAATGTCTGTGACGTGTAACATTAATAATAAGAACTATTCAGCAGACTGTTTTTTTAAATGAGACGCAGCAGATCACACAGCTGATTCTAAAAGATTCTGCCTTTGTCCTCTGCATTTCACTGCGTTCTGCTTTTAGGAGGAACGTAAAAGCTGCAGAGGAAATCAGAGAGAGACCAAAAGAGGAAACCCAGGTACGAGCTGAGATCAGTTCCACTGCTGCACATTAGAGCTCACGATTTTAATAATGTACCCGTTTCTCAAAAACAGTTCAACCAAGAATTTCATTTCCATGAGGAAGATTTGCACCAGTATGAAGTTATATACACATCTGTGAGAATCAAACCCGAGAATCCAACTTACCAGTAAGATCTAACAACACATTTAAAAAAACACATGGATTTATATTTATATATGCTGCTTTTAGAACTTTTTTTTTTTTTCATCAAAAATGTTTGGTTCACAGGCGGCTTAGTGGTTTAGCATGTTCTTCTCTCAGCACTGGGGATTTCTGGTTCGAATCCCCATCTGGGGGGATTTTCCATGTTCTCTCCCACATCAATCAATCTAATCTAATGTTGTGGATAAAATCAGTTTGTTATTAGATCTGTGTTGCATTAAAGCAGAAGATCATTAAGTTATAAAGATTTGCGTCACTGTAGCACCCAGCTGCATGTCTGTGTGTGTGTTCTGTTAAAATTCTGATGAATTAATGAACCACAATGAAAACATGAGATCTAAATACATCTGTGTGATTACAGGAATGCTGACATTAAAAAACAGGTGGAAGATGATTCTATCATTTACAGCACCGTGCAGCAACACTGATCATCAGTTTACGTCTCATCACGTAATCATATTCTACATTAGGCCTCTTCTTAAAGCTTGTGTAAAGCTGGTGGTGATGCAGTGATGGAAACACTATCACACATCCAACATTAAAAACTTCAAACGTCTACAATAAACGTAACTTAATTGTCCAACCAGTTGAATTGTATTGTTATATAATTGTTATTGTTATAATAGCTCATCTACATATTGAATAATGAAACTTTCGCTAATAAATAACTCTAAAGGGACATTCGACAGTTTGAGTATTTACCAATTTAACTGATAATTTTATAACAAATATGAATATCATACCACCACAGTTGATTTAACACATTCAGAAATTTATTAAGATATACATTTTAAATTCTACATTAAAGTCTATTTATCTTTATCTTTAATACATTTGCATTTGGTCATTTAGCAGACGCTTTTCTCCAAAGCAACTTACAAGGGTTAATCACAACATCCCTGAAGCAATGAGGGTTAAGGGCCTGGGATTTGAACCCCCAAAATTCAGATTGATAACCCAACACCTGAGCTACGGGCCATTAATAGATCAGAATAGAGAGATTAATCACTATTCAGTTTGAAATGGTAATTTTATAATAAATGAAATATAATTAAAATATTATCACTGGATTCTGTCAGTGTTGAATTAACGGATGCAGTGAACTGAGAGAAAAACTACAGCCATCACTGTAAATAGAATAAAAGTATCAATATACATTTAACAAATATATATAATAAGTTTAGTTTTGAATTATAATACTATTTATACTCCAAAATTTGAATATTAAAATAATAATGTTTTTAGTTTCAATGACAAATCGTATCAATAGTTATGCACGTGCGATTTCCGACCAAAAGGGGGCAGCAGAGATTCAACAATAAGATCAATCAGCTTTCTGAAGGATCACGTGATCACGATTCAAACAGCAGCGCGGCACCAAGAACAGTAAGAATAAAGATTATTAAAGAATTCAGATCGTAACCTTTAAATCTCTTTACATCGAATGAAATCTGTACAAAAGCTGAGCGAGACTTCAAAGTGTTCTGTAAAAATGTAGAACTGAAAACGAAGATCAAAGGAGCAAGAAAATCACCGAATTAACAGAGAAATGAATTAAAACTGATTTATTTTAGAAGCTCAGGCTCAACTTTAATATTAAACACATCAATGAATCAGACTTTAGAGCAGGAGGTCGCCATGAACGTGGAGGATGTGAGGATGAGCTTCAGTGTGTTTTCATCAGGCTGTAGATGACAGAGTCGTCCTCCATCTGCTCAGCCCCTCTGCTTCTATAATCACACACACACACACGCACACACACACACACACACACACGTTCAAACTATTTATTCTAAACTATCACACACCTCCATTCATCTTTCATTAGTTGTTTAGATGTTGGTAATTAGTTCCAAAGTGAACTTCCAGTGCTGCAGCATAAAGACAGCTTGGAAAATTCTATATTCCAGTTTTGTGGAAACAGTTTGGGGACCTTCACAAATCCACGACCTCATCCTCAACCTCAACACCTTTTGTTCAAATTAAACACTTTGTTGGTCAGGTGATCTGAAATCGGTTTCTAATTACCAATCTTTATAATGACTATGTGAACAGTCCCACAGACACACTCCCAAATCGTGTAGAAAGTTCTCCCAGTGGAGTGGAAGCTTTGAGAACTTAAAAATCATGAAAGTTCTGTTCTGTGGAACGTGTAGGCGTCCCAATACTTTTGTCTCCGTGGTGCACAGAATTAAAATGTCTTGCGGTTATTTGTTTTAACCTCAGCATTGTCCTTTTAATTATGCTGACTCATCACAGCTATAATCGTCCTGGTTCCCGTCTGAACGTCTTGTCAGATCTTACGTTGAGGTCTTGGGTTTCATCCTCACAGAAGCGTATGTGACTTCCTCCTTGTGCAGAACCTCTCCACTGAGTGAAGGCTCACGGTTCAACTGTTGAAATAAAAATACAGCTTTTAAATAATGAGCTGTGAAGTGCAGAGGAGAAACGGATCTGAAACAGAATGCTGGAGGAAAATCAATGTGGTGCAGGTTTAATTTGGGGTGTGTTATTGGGGTAAACGGATGATGGTGGGTCTCGTCTTCATACCTTCTCCGGATTTTTGGGGTTCTTGGGTTTGATGGCCACAGATGCGTATGTGATGTCCTCCATGTGCAGAACGTCATCATCAACACGAGGTTCCTGGTTTAAATTTTGTGAGAAACAGAACCAGCATTAAAACCATGAGTTCTAATCTGCAGCTCTGAAATAATCCTAATCTCTAATGGAACCTCTTTCAGTCCTGAATAAACTGTGGTGCAGGTTTAATGAGGAGTGATGTCAGAGGAAGATGATGATGATGATGATGATGATACCTGGGCTTCCTCTTCAGGTCTCTTTCTCATTTCTTCTGTGGTCTTTAGGTTCTTTCTAAAAGCAGAACACAATCAAACGCAGAATGCAGGAAGAGCAGCTTTTAGAACATCAATCGTATTTTAAAAAGAGTTCTGCCGCATTAACGTTCTTCTTATGAACAGATCATAATGTCTTAATGATTCGGTTCCTGTTCATTATCGAAGTTCTTACAACCTTCAACCATCAGAATCTCCATTTACATAATTAATGAGATTAATGATCTAATACAGTTTTACACAACGCACAGTGAAAAAATCAACACAAAATAAACTGAACTTCAATTTTACCTTCTGCAGAAAATCAATGCAGCAACAAGCATTATAATTATCACAACAGCCCCCATCACCACCATCACCACCATCACCAACACCTTCATCACCTCCTTCATCACCACCACCTTCACCTGTTCCTTTTTATTTTCATCTGAAAACACAAACAAATTGAATTTATTTATATACTTATTATTTTTTTACTAAAATTTGTGCTTCTTAAGTGTTATATGATTCAGTTTATATAATTAAGTTTGATTTACATTTCATTTTATTCTGTAAATTAAATTTGACACATTAAACTAAAATTTAGTTTTTAAATATTCCAAAAGCACTGTGCTTCCACCTGATGATCCTCACCCTCCACTTGATTATTTTCATCCTTCTTTTGATGATCCTCACCCTTCACCTGAAGGTCCATGGTATCAGATGCTTTATTCCCTCTGCTCCTCCAGGTGCAGGTGTACGTCCCAGAATCCCTCACAGTTAGATTTGGAAAGTGCAGAACGGGTCCTGATTGGTTTAAAGGCCGTTTGTTCTTAATCCAGGTAAACTGTGAGACATCAGTGCAGTTCACATCACAGGTCAGATTTAAGGAGTCTCCAGGTTTAAGGGTTTGATTTCCTCTGATCCTGATTAGATTCACCTTTAAATCTTTCAGAGAGGAGTAAAGAAAAAAGATGATTAATAATACAGTCTGATCTCCACTGATAACAACTAATCATCAAATAAAGAAGAATTTATATCTGTATAATAATTATAATTTACCTGATACAGTAAGATTCACTCCAGATTTTCCTGTCCACTTTCCATTAGTCTTATCAGTTATAAATCTGAACTTATAATTTCCAGAATGTTCAAACTGAACATTATTGATTAATAAATTACAGTCTGATTTATTGTCTCCAGTGTAAATAAACTCTGAATTATTCTTTAATGAGCTGTTATAAATGTACGGTGGCTCTGTACAATCATCTATACCATTGAAGCACCAGAGCATTTCTTTCACCTTGTAATATTTTGGATATGAATAATTACAGGGAATAGAGACATTAAATCCTCTGACTGCACAGAATGATTTAGATTTAGACTGAGGATAAAACACTGCCCAGTTGTTCCAGTTAGTGAGAATTCCTACAACACAATAAAGAAATGTATTTAAATCACAAAACAATATAAATCATCTTTATAGACTGTAATCTGTAATATTTATAACTGTAATTTTAACCTTTTTGTTTGAATTTGAACATAATTATCAAACTATTTGTTCAGAAATATCTTAAAAATATATATCATATTATAAACAAACGATTTTATTATAAGTTTGTTTGTGATGAATTAAATATTCCACATGTTCCTTTTTAAAAAAAAAACAACATAAATTAATTTGATATAATTTTAGGAAAGATATTAAGAATATTTCATCCGAAAGATTTAATTTTTGAAATGAAATAGCTTTAAATTTATAATTCGGTCAGATAATAAAACAAAACAAATATAATGTACTGTAATGTAATGTTAACGATATAATTTACTATATAATATTAATTCTTTGTATAAATAAAAACCTGTTTTCATCCATAATGTTTTTAAATGAATTCTGATTCAGATTCTGTTTAAGAGAATAAAAAATAAATTCTTATTTTTTTTATCTGTTTGACCTTTAGAACTTTTTTTTAATTAATCAAATTCGATGATCAGATTAAATACAATAAACAAATAAGCGATGAATTGTAAAGCAACATAAATGATTATTTATTCATAAAAAATGAAGGGCAGATTTAAATTAATAAAATACAAACTGCATCATTAATTAGTAATCAAAATAAAGTTTAATTGTAATAAAGATCAGAGTTCATACCGCGCAGAGAGAGAGAGAGCAGGACCATCAGTAACTGCAGCATCGTTACTCAGTTCAGTTAACACACACACTGCAGATCTGTACAGAAGACATTCACACTGCACACATCACAGGTCATAGCGTGCACACACTTCAACCACACACACACACACACACTAATGAAAACCTCTTATAACATGCACACACATTCTCACACCCAGACACCCACATGTTCACTGTCTCTTAAACTCACATGCAACAGGAAAAAAAAAAAAAAAACCTAACGGTTCATGTCATGTTTAACTGAAGATCAGAGATCAGTTATTAATGCAGACATAAGATTAAATTAAACTGGTTATAGAATCACCGCTCCTTTAATTCCATCTCCACCTCTCAGGAAAAGAGAGTTCATTCATTCATTATCTTCAGCTTAACCTCTATTAGGGTCGCGGTGGGGTCCCCCATGCCCATCCAGGGGAGAACGTCTCGGGCGCTGGGCAGATAGACCCAGGACAGGGCGCCAATCCATCGCTGGGCACACACTCACTCACACAGACACACTCTATATGGGGCAATTTTAAGAAATCAATTAACTTGATCCATGTTTTTAGACTGTGGGAGGAAACCGGAGAACCCGGAGGAAACCCACACGGACACGGGAAGAACATGGAAACTCCACCCAGATGGGGATTCAAACCGGGAATCCCTAGCGCTGAGAGGCGAATGTGCTAACCACTAAGCCACCGTGCTGCCCGAAAAGAGAGTTATGATGTGAATTTAACACTCTTTTATTATTTACAGATGTTTTAGTGATTCTTTGTTGGTTTTATCTTCCTCCTAATGGAAGCAGACAGATGTGAGTCTTGGTCTTCACAAGGTTTCTTCCTTGAACAACAACATAAAAGGGAGTTTTTTCTTGCCACTGTCGCTTCGGCTTGCTCTTTGGAAGTTTAAAGGCTTTTAATTCTGTAAAGCTGCTTTGTGACGATGTACTGATGTAAAAAGCGCGACAGAAATAAATAACTTAAACTTGAACTTGATATTCAGATTTAAAAGAATGGAACCTTTTTCCTTTAGTTCAGTGCTGCAGGTTCTAGATGAAGCTTTTCAGACCTTTAAACAGGTTCCATGTCTTTATATAGAACCAGTGGCATTTCTGCTGATTCTGCTGCTTATGTTTCTGATGTGTGACTTTATAGTTTATAAAAATAATGCAGTGAAGTGAAGTATGATCTTTCATTAGGGATTTTATTAATTATAATGTATAATGATGATGACACACAGTTCACTTTGTTTATACTGATGTACTGAACATGCAAATAATCATACAAGACATCAAAATACTCCACAGCTCCTTCCACACACCGCTTTAATTCCCCTAAATCTTTAGACACCGAATATCACCAACACAAAATTAACATCTGTATTGTATTTAAATGTGTTATCACATCTTACTGGTTAGCTGGTTTCTCGTGTTCGATGTGTATAGATGAATGTTACTTCCATCTTGCTGAACACTTCCTCATTTAGTTGAGGTTCCTGGTTTAACGGTCATGAAAAATAATGCCGTGTTAAAATCATGAGTTCTAGTTCTCCTGAGTTTTTTAAAAACGTTTTCAAAACCGTCCAAGCTGCGGGTGGTACAGTGCTGCTCTCTCCTCACAGGAGGAAGGTTTGGAGTTTAAGGTCACAGCCGCAGCTGAACTGAAGATCCTAAACTTCTGGTAGGTGTGAATGTGTGTGTGAATGTTTTTGAGACTGAGAGCTGTACAGGGTGAATCCTGATCTTTAATCTAATAAATAAAACACTGCACACTGCTGTAAGTCTGAATCATGAGTTCCTTAATCAACACAATTCTTTAATAAAGACTTATAAATGTAATCTTCATTAAAATTCTAAATTGTAGACAAACTAAATACAAAATACAACCATACAAAAAATTATGATAACACCGTTTTATTATTTAAAGATACTTTAATGATTGGTTTTGTAATTACAGGAACATCTAACTAATCATGTTTTACCGCCAAGTTGTTTTTATTAATTTATTTTGATGAATATATTCATACTCAGATAGCAGATTCTTACTGTACAAACATTAAAGTTGACATTTAGAATGCATCAAGATAACTTACATTATCAATATTGTTGAATTATTATTGAACCCATTCTCCAAAAGTCATTATTCCCTAAGTTAACCCTGGTTGCAGGTCTGTATGGATGCAGGTGAACGTATGACTCTGCACTCGCTTCACTCAGAGCAAACAAAGAAAGTTAAGCTACTTTGATCAAGATGAATATTAATCCCATAATGTTGTCCTGCGTCGTCCTCGTGACTCTGACTCTTACAGCAATGACTTCAATAGTAGGCCTCATGTAGAGTTTACGCGAGGTTTTCTTGAGATAGTTTTAGGGTTTGCGTCCAGTGAGCTCAGGTGACTGATGGTTCTGACAAACCTAAGAACAGTGTGAACACTCTTCTACTGTATGTGTTAAATATCACAGATCTGATAACCTTCCACCAGCACAAAGCTCCTACAAACATTACAAACTCATATTTCATTTTATTATAATCCACAATAACATTTTAAATCCACAAGAAACTCAAATGTAAAAAATGCACTTCAATGTTACCCTCTGCAGTGCATCACAGCTGCAACAAGAACCAACACAATGCCCTCAGTACCAAACACCAACACCATCATGAGAACAGAGTTATCTGACTGATCTGCATCTGATGATAAATAAAAAATAAAAATGATAAGATTGATATTGTAATAAACTCTACAGGACTGAGATAGAGCTTCATGATGTGAGCAGATGATCCTCACCCTTCACCTGAAGGTCCATGGTATCAGATGCTTTATTCCCTCTGCTCCTCCAGGTGCAGGTGTAATTTCCAGAATCCCTCACAGTTAGATTTGGAAAGTGCAGAACGGGTCCTGATTGGTTTAAAGGCTGTTTGTTCTTAATCCAGGTAAACTGTGAGACATCAGTGCAGTTCACATCACAGGTCAGATTTAAGGAGTCTCCAGGTTTAAAGGTTTGATTTCCTCTGATCCTGATTAGATTCACCTTTAAATCTTTCAAAGAGAAGTAAAGAAAAAAGATGATTAATAATACAGTCTGATCTCCACTGATAACAACCAATCATCAAATAAAGAAGAATTTATATCTGTATAATAATTATAATTTACCTGATACAATAAGATTCACTCCAGATTTTCCTGTCCACTTTCCATCAGTCTTATCAGTTATAAATCTGAACTTATAATTTCCAGAATGTTTAAACTGAACATTATTGATTAATAAATTACAGTCTGATTTATTGTCTCCAGTGTAAATAAACTCTGAATTATTCTTTAATGAGCTTTTATAAATGTACGGTGGCTCTGTACAATCATCTATACCATTGAAGCACCAGAGCATTTCTTTCACCTTGTAATACTTTGGATATGAATAATTACAGGGAATAGAGACATTAAATCTTCTGACTGCACAGAATGATTTAGATTTAGACTGAGGATAAAACACTGCCCAGTTGTTCCAGTTAGTGAGAATTCCTACAACACAATAAAGAAATGTATTTAAATCACAAAACAATATAAATCACATTTATAGACTGTAATCTTTAATATTTATAACTGTGTCATTTTATTCAAACATGTTCAGCCAAAACCATCATTTATTAGAGCGGAATGTGCTATACACTGCTGACAGATATATTTCATACGTTAGTTAATTTTATCCAATATAACTAATGAATGATTAAACAAAATGAATGTAACTACAGTTTGAAAAATGGATTAATACCCTCATGAAAGGGCAATTTTTAAAGAGGACAGAGGGAATAAGGGATCTGGCCCTATAGGGCCCTATAAGGCCCTATACCCTAAAAACGCCCCTGGTTCACATGTTGTACTGTTGTATATTCATTTTGTATAAATACGAACCATTTACAGTTTCTATAATGAACTCTAATTCAGATTCTGTTTCATATAAATGAAAAATTAAAATCTGTGGCGGCACGGTGGCTTAGTGGTTTAGCACATTCGCCTCTCAGCGCTAGGGATTCCCGGTTCGAATCCCCATCTGGGTGGAGTTTCCATGTTCTCCCCGTGTCTGCGTGGGTTTCCTCCGGGTTCTCCGGTTTCCTCCCACAGTCCAAAAACATGGATCAAGTTAATTGAATTCTCCAAATTGCCCCCTATAGAGTGTGTGTGTGTGAGTGAGTGTGTGCCCAGCGATGGATTGGCGCCCTGTCCTGGGTCTATCTGCCCAGCGCCCGAGACGTTCTCCCCTGGATGGGCATGGGGAACCCCACCACGACCCTAATAGAGGATAAGCGGAAGATAATGAATGAATGAATAATTAAAATCCGAAGTTTGTCTTATTTTGTTTCATTTGTTAGATCTTTAGACTTTTTTTTATACAAATAAGTCAAATAAATGAATCACAAAACAAATTTTAATACAGATGAAATGATTCAAACAACTGAGCAAGAAGGCGAAGGGGTGTCCGGTCGATCGTGATGGAGGTTTGAAAAAAAAAATCACATATCAGCTTTTTTTTTTTTACAGCACAGTATCAGAAGCCCTCTTACACACGTGCGCACGCATTTTAACACACAATGTGATTCATTCTGAATCGCAATCTCTGCGAGCGAGCAGTCTGCCCCGCCCCCGTCTCTCTCGCTGTGCCAAAAACCGGCCCGTGGCCACGCCCCCATGCTTCTGTTTTTGCTCTTTATTTGACTGACAAGACGAGTGAAGAACTTCGCTCCAAAATAACTAAAACATCACTTTCATTAATTTTTTTGCAATGTCAAACTCAAAATGCCTTTGCTTGATTTGCCAGGTAGCCACGGCACTTCCACTGTGTTTGGTCGTTTGTGTGTACTAAAACCAAGTTAATCACACTCTATATGGGGCAATTTGGAGAATTCAATTGACTTTGATCCATGTTATTGGACTGTGGGAGGAAACCGGAGAACACGGAGGAAACCCACACGGACACGGGGAGGACATGGAAACTCCACCCAGATGGGGATTCGAAACGGGAATCCCTAGTGCTGAGAGGAGAACATGCTAACCACTAAGCCACCGTGCCCCCAATACTAACATGATGTGTGTAAACAGGTTTCAATATAAAAGCCTAAAAAAATGATTAACCCTGGTAGATCTCCATGACCTGTCCAATGGAAAAGTGTGGACACCCCTGTTCTAAAGTTACATAAATGATTATTTCTTAATAATAAACTTTAATTTAATACAACTTCAAATGTATAAAAATCAAACTGCATCATTAATCAAATAAAAATAAAGGTTAATTGTTATAATTGTAATTGTAAGAAAAGTGATTGTAATAAAGATCAGAGTTCATACCACGCAGAGAGAGAGAGAGCAGGACCATCAGTAACTGCAGCATCGTTACTCAGTTCAGTTAACACACACACTGCAGATCTGTACAGAAGACATTCACACTGTATACACTCAAACACACACACACACACACACACTGCAGATCTGTACAGAAGACATTCACACTGTATACACTCAAACACACACACACACACACACACACACACAC
>JAFMOD010000865.1:46874-62553 GCA_019802435.1 Corydoras maculifer | reverse complement strand
TGATTGGAGTGTGTTGTGAGGTGGTGGTTCTCAGTGGAACCATGTTGTGTGTGGTTTCTTTGGCTCAGTTGTGAGCTGGTGGTGGGAAGCGGTAACTGCAGTGTTCTGTTGGTTCTGCAGTCTCCACAGACTCGAGGTTCCACTCACCCACACCCACTGCAATGCGTCCTCTCTGACGCGTCCCCCTGTCCTGACGCTCTGCAGTCTGAGTGAATAAGGTCCGGAGTCGGGAGTTCAGGTGAGTAATTGGCGTCGGTCTGGTTGTGAGACCCCGGTGTGTCCTCGTCCGTTCTGTTTTTGAACGCCTCTCACTTGGGTTTGTGTGTTTTTTAGAACTGGAGATTATTTTTTATCTTTCTTTAACTGAGTCATGTGACTCGGGTGTCCTCTTCTCTCTCGTTACCTGCCCTCAGTGTCATGGACGTATCACAGGGACATTCATTAATGACCTCCATGCTGTCCACGGGTCACTTTCATTTCCTCTAAAGCGTCCTCCTCAGCATCCTGTCTCCATTCCTGCGCCTCCCACTCGCTCTGCCTCACACATTCGTTCTGTTCAGCGTCTGAGGTTCACCCGATCGTCCTCAACTCACCCGATCGTCCTCAACTCATTTTTAATAATTAAATCTGAGTTTCCACGTCTTTTGTTTGGATCTTTATTGGTGTTTCTCTGATTATGGCTCCGCCCCCGTTCTCCTCTGTGTTTGATTGGTTTTCTATTTGAACGTAACGTTCTCTCGCGTTCTCAGCGATGCTGAAGGGTTTGAGTTCTCGTCTGGTTTGGGTTTAATAATCCCTTCTCGTCATCGACTCTCACTCTGGTTCTGATTGTTTATGGATTGATGTCGCCGTGGTAACACCGGTTATGATGACCGCAGGTATGACCGGAATAAAACGAGCGCCGCAGATCTGACACTGAAGCATTCTGGGTTTTTTTTATCTAAACTATATGATCGTTTAAAATAGGAGTCTATTAAGGAACCTTATATTTACAAACTGATGTTAGTCAGGGGGCGGCACGGTGGCTTAGGGGTTTAGCATGTTCTCCTCTCAGCACTAGGGATTCCCAGTTCGAATCCCCATCTGGGTGGAGTTTGCACGTTTTCCCCGTGTCCGCATGGGTTTCCTCCGGGTTCTCCGGTTTCCTCCCACAGCCCAAAAACATGGATCAAGTCTATTGAGTTCTCCAAATTGCCCCATATAGAGTGTGTGTGAGTGTCTGTGTGTGTGTGAGAGAGAGTGTGTGCCCAGCCATAGATTGGCGCTCTGTCCTGGGTGTATCTGCCCAGCGCCCGAAACGTTCTCCCCCCCCCTACAGCCCCCCCCCCCAAAAAAAAATAAAAACACATCTGTATGTGTGATCTTGGTGATTGATGGCTGTGTTTCAATCCTCCTCTGTGCTCTTGACTCACACCCGCTCTGATAATTAGCTCTCGTTAGATGTGAAGCGCCGACTCGGCGTGTCATTGTGTCGGCTGGATTTCTGAACAACACCAGAACGTCCTGCTTTGAAGATCACGATGTGATCCGCAAACTTCAAAGAACCCTGTTGTGGTTACAGAAAGAGTACAGAATGTGGGGAGCAAATCGGGACACGGCCCAAACCTGCAGTGGTGTGGTGTTTAACCAAATCCAGATCAAATACAGACATTAAAATAGAACTTAAGATTTTAAATACTCTTCCTCTGTAATATAGTAACCAATCAATCGAAGGTTTCCATTGGCCAACGCTCCTTTTGTTATTTTATCTTTATTTTATTCATTCATTCATTCATTATCTCCCGCTTTATCCTCTATTAGGGTCGCGGTGGGGTTCCCCATGCCCATCCAGGGGAGAACGTCTCGGGCGCTGGGCAGATAGACCCAGGACAGGGCGCCAATCCATCGCTGGGCACACACTCACTCACACATACATCCCTATGTGTGAATCCCTAGCGCTGAGAGGCGAATGTGCTAACCACTAAGCCACCGTGCCGCCTATCTTTATTTTAATCTAACATTTTTTATATTTAGTCCTTATGTTTCTATTTTAGGTCGTTGTTTAATTTGTTTAATGTGGAATATCATAGGGTTAAGGGTCTTGTTTAAGGACCCACATTGGTAACTGTAGTGACATTGGGATTTAAACCTACAACCTTCAGGTTGATAACCCAACACCCGAACCACTGAGCCACCGCACCCTCACCCTTAGATTAGAGGTTTTTCATTTGGGATTAATAAATTGTCTCTCTATTAACGTCCCAAACGATCGTTTGCCGAGATTAAGATTTGATTTAGAAGAAGCCTCGAGCCTCGAGCGTACGAAAGAAAACTCAGAGAATCTCAGGAAGGGGGGGGGGGGTTTCCCCATGCCCATCCAGGGGAGAACGTTTCAGGCGCTGGGCAGATAGACCCAGGACAGGGTGCCAATCTATCGCTGGACACTCACTCACACACACTCTATATGGGGCAATTTGAAGAACTCAATTGACTTGATCCATGTTTTTGGACTGTGACAGGAAACCGGAGAACCCGGAGGAAACCCATGCAGACACACGGGGAGGACATGGAAACTCCATCCAGATGGGTATTCGAACCGGGAATCCCTAGTGCTGAGAGGAGAACATGCTAAACTACTAAGCCACCCATGTAAATACATAGTTCATTTTATTTCATTTTATTTTTATCTTTATTCAGTTTTTATTCTGTTTTAACTTTATGATGTCGGGTAAGAATCTGACTGCTGGCTTTACCATGTAAATCTACACATGTGATCAATAAACCTGATTTGATTTGATTTGATTTGATTTGATTTGATCCTAAAAGATATTACATTCACTCAGCGAGGTGTGGATTAGAGGAAGGAGGATGGGGGAGAAGTGAGGTGTGTGTGTGTGTGTGTGTGTGTGTGTGTGTGTGTGCTTGCCAATTTAGCCAGCACTTCACTTCACTCCAAAAAATGGGAACTCGTGTGTGTGTGTGTGTGTGTGTGTGTGTGTGTGTGTGTGTGTGTGTGTGTAATAAAAGACGAAGTGAGCGGCAGAGTGTGCAGCACCAAGGGCACTTCACAGCATTAGGGACCTACAGGCTGCAGGAGTGAAGCTCTTGATTGTAACACCAGAGTAATGAGCCGCCTTCAGGAGAACCATCACGCCTCCACCCCCCCACCCCCCCCGGCTCTCGGTTTCGGGTTCGGGAGTGTAGAGTCTCCTAATGACTCCGTTTTTATTGGAACTCGTGTCTTTATTTTCAGGCTGGTGTGGAAGTGATTTAAATATAATCATATGATAATCAGGCGGCATGGTGGCTTAGTGGTTTAGCATGTTCTCCTCTCAGCACTAGGGATTCCCGGTTCGAATCCCCATCTGGGTGGAGTTTCCATGTCCTCCCCGTGTCTGCGTGGGTTTCCTCCGGGTTCTCCGGTTTCCTCCCACAGTCCAAAAACATGGAACAAGTTAATTGAGTTCTCAAAATTGCCCCATATAGAGTGTGTGTGTGTGAGTGAGTAAATTCGTGAGTAAATTAAAATGTGAGGGAGGACATGGAAACTCCACCCAGATGGGGATTTGAACAGGGAATCCCTAGTGCTGAGAGGAGAACATGCCAAACCACTAAGACACTGTGCCGCCCCTCTTTCGTAAAATAGGAAAGCAAAATAGTGACGTTATAAACATCATTAATGATGATAAACCCACGGCGTCACACGGCTGATGCTGAAATATGGTTTTCATATTGGCGCTCGTTTGATCTCATACAGCGCGGCCTACGATGTCACAATACCTCCCTCACTTACTCTCCCTCACTCGCTCGCCCGCCCACAGGTTCCCCGTCGTCGTCTCCAATCAGGAACACATCTTTAATAACCAGTTTCCATCGTAATAAGCACCATCCATCATCCGCTCGCCGCTTCCTCCACGTCTGCGCTCGCGTCTGATCGCGTTTCCGCTTCTATTTTTCATTATTACATCGTTCCATCCCGCTTCCGTGGACTCGCACACATTCTTCAGCATTTGATTTCATTGGTCGTCATGACGACGTTTGTAATGGGATTGTGCGATGAAAAATTAGAAAGGTGAAAACGTTAGCTGTAAAGCGTGTTGTGATGTCATTAAATTAATCCAATTAGCGCCGACATTTAGACTGAAAATGGGGCTGATGGTTATGCAAGTCATAAATTATTAATATTTATTTATCTGTAAATTAATGACGGTTCGTCATGAAGCTCACTGAAGGTCAAGTGTTAAAGCCTTCCATAAAACTCAGATCTTTATCAATAAGTGATCAATCAGGAGCTGGTCTGGAGATCTGACCCGACACAGGGGGTCGATCCGTTCCTTCGTTTGTTATTAACACAAAGTCTATAATTTCTAGTTCTGATCGAGTGGAACGTTAACTGAAGTCGTGATGGAGTTTTGTTTTTGTGATCATAGTTGATCTGACGTGCTGTGTGAGAAAGGCCTGTGCAAACTTCTGCCTCTGAATGTTGGTAGTTGTTTGTGATTTTAGTGATGAGCTCATTAAAGCTTCAGTGTAACAGTAACGGGAGCCGTGGATGGAGGAGCCACTCGGGGGGGGGGGGGGGTCTATATTAAACTATTAAAATAAAGATAATAAAAACGCGGCGGTTTGATAATAAGTTTTGAAGCTTTGAATTGATGAAACGTGTAGGAGCTGCCGCTCGGAACCTTCTACACAGGACTGTGGGGGCGCTCTCTGCTTTTCATTGGCCTCAGAGATTCAGACGCCCGGGGCACGGCGGGCGCGGCGGGGAGTCCCATGGCCTCGCGCTGTAAACGCCTCAAAGCGTCGAGCTTCGCGCCTTCACAGAGGGGCTGGTGATGGGGAGGGGAGGGGCTGGTGATGGGGTTGGGGAGGGGAGGGGCTGGTGATGGGGTTGGGGAGGGGAGGGGGGGCAGGTGTCAGGGATGGTGAGGGCAGCCGCTGTGGAAAAATCTGGAACAGGTCTTGTTATATATTTTTTTATAAAATTTTATTATTATTTTTTTTTTTGACGGCGGCGAGTTTAGGCGTCAATCAGGCGTCAACAGAACCCCGCCTTCCTCTAATCTGCACCTCAGACACCCACCCGACCCTCACACCTCCAAACGTCCTCAATACTGTAGAAATGGGGGGGGGGGACTGTGAGGTTGCCCCACCGATGAACGTTTGTCTGAGCGTTAAGTGAACATCATGCAGATGGTGGTGTGTAATGATTTAACAGGCGAACCTGCCCCCCCCTCCCCCCGCCGTAGCAGATCATGTTTGATTAAAAGCGGTGCTTTTTTAAAACGCTGCTCCACGTTTCCCTCCGACGTTAACAGAGGAAGCAAAGTGAATCGTTACATGATTTAAACGAGACGTTGCTCTCGCTTTTTTAATGAGTGTTTAAAGATTCAAATCGTTTTAATTAATAAAACTCAGACGGGACGAATCTGACCCGAATCGACAGCCCGGACCTCACCCTCGCTTTACTGTTGTTTTTGTTGAGCTGAAAAAAATAATCAGGGTGGCTTAGTGGTTGGCATGTTCTCCTCTTAATGCAGGGGATCCTGGTTTGAATCCCAATCTGGGTGGAGTTTGCATTTCCTCCCCGTGTCTGTGTGGGTTTTACTCCCACGGTCCAAAACCATGGATTCAAGGTAAATTGAATGCTCTAAATTGCCCCTATAGTGCGTCTGTGTGCCCAGTGATAGATTGGCACCCTGTCCTGAGTGTATCTGCCCAGCACCTGAAACCAGCGCCTGGAGGGGCATGTTGACCCCCCCCCCTCGCCCCATCAGTGAAATAAATAGGTTTATGTAACCCGTCGGGCGGCACAGTGGCTTAGTGGTTTAGCATGTTCTCCTCTCAGCACTAGGGATTCCCGGTTCGAATCCCCATCTTGGTGGAGCTTCCATGTCCTCCCCATGTCCGCGTGGGTTTCCTCCGGGTTCTCCGGTTTCCTCCCACAGTCCAAAAACATGGATCAAGGGCAATTGAGTTCTCCAAATTGCCCCGTATAGAGAGTGTGTGTGAGTGAGTGTGTGCTCAGTAATAGATTGCCCCCCTGTCCTGGGTGTATCTGCCCAGCGCCTGAAACGTTCTCCCCTGGATAGGCATGGGGAACCCCCCCCCCCCACGCGCGCGACCCTAATAGAGGATGAAGCGGAAGATGATGGATGAACATCGTCACAGAGCAGCTTTACAGAGTTATGAACCTTTAAACCCCGAAGAGACAGTGGCAAGACAAAACTTGTTATTTTAAGGAAGAAACCTTGTGAGGACCGAGATAGAAATGAAATGTTAAGGCTCCATTAAACTCATTTAATCTGAACTGTAATCTCTATCATCTCGTGTTCGTTAATCTGGTCGTTGTTGTTTTGTCGTTCTGGCGTCTCGTCAGCTGTTTATTCAGATGTACGTTGTGGAAATTGACTGAAACCTCCGTGATTCGGTTTTATTTTTGGAGCATAATCAACATGAGGGTCATGAAATGATTCTGAACGTCATCAGAAGGCTTCGCTACGCCCTCTCCACCTCCGTAATTCAGTTTGGTGTAATGAGCACAGCCGTGAGGATGGTGCTTTTCGGCAGGGCTCAGCCCGTATCTGAGCGTTTCTTATTTTAATTGAACCCTCCGTTACGATGACGAGACGACTCGCGGTTCATTCTGAATTCAAACCAACCGAACCACATGGAATAATAATGAAGATGAGGAGGAAACACAGACAAGACCTCATCTTTAACCCCCGCAGCTTCACCTCGATGGGAACGCTGTGCCGCCCCCAAAAACCCGGACTGCAGTCATCTCACCAAAGATTCAACCAAATGTGGAATTACAGTCTTTTTCCTTAAAACAAACTTTAGGATTTCTATCCATTATCTTCAGCTTTATCCTCTATTAGGGTCGCGGGGGGGGGGGTTCCCCCATGCCCATCCAGGGGAGAACGTTTTGGGGGCTGGGCAGATAGACCCAGGACAGGATGCCAATCCATCACTCACACACACTCTATATGGGGCAATTTGGAGAACTCAATTGACCTTGATCCATGTTTTTGAACTGTGGGAGGAAACCGGAGAACCCGGAGGAAACCCACGCAGACACGGGGAGAACATGGAAACTCCACCCAGCTTGAGCTTTGAACCGGGAATCCCCAGCGCTGAGAGGAGAACATGCCAAACCACTAAGCCAGCGTGCCGCCCCACTTTAGGATTTGCTTTTTAAAATAAGATTTAAATAATTGTGGTGTGAACATAATTGCGTGTGTGTGTGTGTGTGTGTGTGTGTGTGTGTGTGTGTGTGTGGAGGGGGTGGGGGGGCTTTAGTGTGGGTGCAGCTGCTGACTGAACAGCATTTAAAGTTCCTGTAATGGTTTATTGGTTCCGTTTCTGCTCTCATGGTTCTCGGTTCTCGGTTCTCTTAATGTTTTTTTAGTGTATTAATCCCTCCAGTCAGATAATTAGATCCTCTCGCGCAGACTTCGGGAGATTCCCGCAGCGTCCTCCGTGTCATTAGAGCCAGACGATAACGATGTCAGAACCATTTTCAGTTATTCAGAGAGGAAGTTCGGTTCGCGTGGCTTCATTAGTTTGAGTTCTCGCAGTTAGAACTGCATTTTAACTGATCCATTAAATTATGAGTTTGTTTCAGTTTACTGTGAACCGATTACCGAAAAAACCCAAATCAGAACCTTTCAGTCGGGAGAACCTGAGGGAACGAGGCTCAGCAGATTTTAAATGCCTTCCTATCGCACACGGTAACGATGATTATTAAAATCAGCGAGCCTTCGTTAACCCCGAATCACACTCCTGTTTTAATTCATCCCCGGACGCTGAGCGGCGGGGAGTGGACTTCAGTTAAAACTGGACTGTAGAGAAAAGTTCTGATGCTGAACTAGAACCTGATTAACATCAGAGGAAGTGCGTTATAAACCTTTAAACTGTAATAAATAAAGCCACATGGGTCTGAGAGTACTGTAGTTATAATAGTTGTAAGATAGCAGTTTGATGCTGCGTCATTAAAGGCATTCTAAAGAGAAAGTTATGAATTAGTTCTTTGCAGAAACACTGCACTCTTCTCTCGAGCTCCACGGAAACGTAACGCGTGGCTCATATTTCGGCCCGTTTTACCAAAAATAGACCTAGTTTTTTTTTCCCTGTGAAATATTAGAGGAGCATCATAAGTGAAGGTGCAAAAGCCAGCATCTGTCATGGACTAGAGGCGCCCGTCATGGCTTCAGATTGTTTCTGACAGTTCTCAGCATGATGGTTTAGATTTTTTTTATTTTAGCTACCCCCCCCCCCCCACTGTAATATTCATCTAAGCAGAACCTCCGATTTCAGAAAGCTGCCTCCAAACAGGATTAAGTGAAATAAATGACGGGAGTGTTCATGTAGATCTGCAGCCCCATGTGGAGGGGCCGGGGGGGGGGGGGATTCCGTGTTTAAGTGCCAACAGAGAATTCAACCAACTGCTCTGATTTCACACTCATTTATATTTAACAGCTCTCAGCTGCCGAGCCCCTTCACCCGCTCACCGCCGCTGCCGCTTTAATTAAACACGTTACAGCGCTGCGGCGCCAACCTCGCGTCCACACATTCACTCTCTCACTCTGCATTCATTCGCTCCACTTTGCGAAGTTCCCACGATGTTTACAGAAATGTATTCTGCCCCAAATAAAATAAAAATAGAAACAGAACATCAAGCTTAATGCTTTTTTAATTACGTTCTGTTAGAGGATTGAAGAGGGAGCGGGATAGGACCAAAATATTTTAGGAGGAGTATTTTTATTCATTCATCCATTATCTTCCACTTAATCCTCTACAAGAGGAGAACGTCTCGGGCGCTGGGCAGATACACCCAGGACAGGACGCCAATACATCACAGGGCACACACTCACAAACACTCTATATGGGGCAATTTAGAGCATTCAATTTACCTAAATTCCATGTTTTTGGACTGCGGGAGGAACCCGGAGGACACCCATGTGGAGAACATGCTAACCACTAAGCCACTGTGCCGACCTACTGTGATAATTACGAGAGCAATTTAATTATTTAATTACATTCTTCATTTAAATGATAAATAAAATAAATAGGGCGGCACGGTGGCTTAGTGGTTTAGCATGTTCTCCTCTCAGCGCTAGGGAGTCCTGGTTTGAATCCTAATCTTGGTGGAGTTTTGCATGTTCTCCCCGTGTCCGCATGGGTTTCCTCCGGGTTCTCCGGTTTCCTCCCACAGTCCAAAAACATGGATTGGGGGGGGGGGGGGGGGGGGGGGGGGGGGGGGGGGGGGGGGGGGGGGGGGGGGGGGGGGGGGGGGGGGGGGGGGGGGGGGGGGGGGGGGGGGGGGGGGGGGTTTTATTTTACATTCATTTCGTAACACTGAAGGGGGATCAGCTCTCTCTCTCTCTCTCTCTCTCGCCCCCCCCCCCCCCCCCCCCCCCTGTGTAGCAGGACATTAAATTAGTTCTGTTGTTCTGGTTCTTGCAGGTGTTCTGTTAGAACCCGTTCTCCGGTTGTTCACTGTCAGCTCGCAGCTCATATATTAAAGGAAATGTGATTTCCCGTCGGCGGGACTTCTCTGAATCGATGTTGCCGTGGCGGGTTTGCGGAACACTAACAGCCTCGTCTCGGTTCAGCCGCGGAGAACCGCATCGATTTCATCAAACCCTCTCACTCAGCTCTGCGACGTTTAATAAAAATTAAATAAAAAAAACAACACGACCATCAGCAGCTTCAAACTTTTAATGATCAACTAAACTCATTAATTATTACACGAGAACGATCACAAAGGCTTTTCTTTAATGTCTTGTTTGATGTTTTTAATCTTCTGGTTTGTATTAAGTTTATAATTTGTTGAAATGTCTTCATCCAGCCGTTATCTTCAGCTTAATCCTCTACTGGAGGTGGGGGGGGGGGGGGGTTGGGCGCTGGGCAGATTCACCCAGGACAGGGGGGGCACTGGGTACACACTATATGGAGCAATTTAGAGCATTCAATTCACCTTAAATCCATGTTTTTGGACTGTGGGAGGAAACCGGAGAACCCGGAGGAAATTCACGTGGACATGGGGAGAACATGCAAACACTACCCAAATTGGAACCTGGGTCCCCAGAGTTGCCAGATCTTTATTTGTAGTCTCTTTAAAGGGAAACTCCTGAACCTCCCGAAAATAAATGAAAACCTCACTCTGATAAACGATGTCATTAACGCCGATCCATTCATTTAACCACGTATCTAATGGAATTTGGTAGTCTCTCTCTCTCTCTCTCTCTCTCTCTCTCGCACACACACACACACACACACCTGTATTTTTGTATCTCAGAGGGCGTCTGGAGCGCAGGTGGAGATGTGAACTGCAGAAATTGGAAGTATTGAAGTGGTAAATGTACGGCGTCCCGTGGAGAACGCTGCCTCCCCGATGTTCTCGCGCTCCATCCATCGTCCTCATTCTCTCCGTCTTTTTTTTTTTGCTTGTGAGAATTTTCTAGAGTTACGACCTGATGCAATCCAGACCTTTTCCTCAGATTAGCCACGTCGCTCTGTGTTTCAGGGATTATTTTTTATCATTTTTTAATATTTTGTTTTATCTTTTATTGTGAACTCTTTTTCTCTGTGCTGTACAGATGTTGTGTGTAAACGTACAGGAGCGTGTGATGCTTTATTGTTTACTTATTAATATAATGGGTGGTTCCTGTAAAGGACAGTGTTACCATCAGCCGATGTCACGAAACTGTAGGCGGTTCAAAAGTCACCTTTAATGCAGAAGACACCGGGTGAAAAACAGAAATGACAAATAATATCAGGACCCAACAGGGGGCACTTATGTCCAGTTCGGCAGTGCCGGTAATACCACCATCGGCTGGTATATGACGGACTTTAGGAATTAAAATTTGAGGACTGCTGAGGTACCGCGGTGCACAGCAGATTATTTTGGGTTTTGTCGTTGCTGCAAGTAATCTCTTTTTTTGGTTTTATTGGAGACCGTACGTCGTTCCGTTGTGTAGTTGAAGAGTTTCACTAATAACGTTGGCATTTAAAAAAATATTTGAACAGCGTGATGGTCTGCGTCTACACCGCCGTGCTGAAGAAACTCGGATCCAGTCTGATCTTATCGTCTTTATTTAACAGAATGCAGTTTTATTTTTTTTAAAGCACACAGATGAGGTGTCCGCAGACTTTTGGCCACCTTTGCTCTCGTGAACGTGAACAGCTGTAGAGTTGTGTTTTCGTAATAAACGGCGCCCCTGATGGAGGTTCGGTGGCGTCGCCCGGAGCAGAACGAGACGTTAAGGCAATAAGCGTGGAGTGGATGGTTCGCTCCTGCAGCTCGTAAATCTTTTACTTTAAAAGCGTTTGCGATGCGTTTCAGACGCCGGCTCTCCGGAAACCATCGATAAAAATAATAATTATTAAAACGCTGACGGTTCTGAACCTGCAACCCAAAAGAATGTTAACTGAGGTCAGATCCACTTCATCACTGTCCCCAAGAAAAATGAAACAAAACAACCGACACTGAAGAAGCTGACGCACAAACCTCCGACTCGCCTGTTACCCTCACTGAAATACACTCACTGATCACATGACTCCCAACGCCTGGCCACTCTACACTCACCGCCTGACCCATCCACCCACACCACCTGACCCATCCACCCACACCACCTGACCCATCCACCCTCACCACCTGACCCATCCACCCACACCACCTGCCCTCACCTCTGAGCCTCCATCCTCTACCACATGGCCCCTCCACCAACACAGCCTTGCCCTTTACCAACCCCCCCCCGCCTGGCCACTCCACCCTTACCACCGCCACCGCCTGGCCCCTTCAACCACACTACCTGGCCTCTCCACCTCCACCGTCTGGCCCCTCCGAGCCTCCATCATCATGTGCATTGATGGAAACCTGTCTCGCGTCTTGAATGTTGACGTGTGTTTGTAAGCTTTGGTGACACCATCTGCTGAGTAACGGGTTTACTGCGTGCTGGTTGGTTGATGATGTCCAATGCAACATCCTGGACGTCCACTGTTTGTATGTAGCGTTGTTTGATCCGTCTCACTCCTTAAGCGAACAACCTGAGGGATCATGGGAACATGCCTTCATCACTGTTAATCTGCACGGCAACAGGAGCGTCATCATCATCACCACCACGAGCTGCTTCGTTATCGTTAGTCTTCTGGTTTTACTCACACACTCTTAAACAGAATGGACTCCTCTGAAACGCATCATGTGATCGCTGCGAGGACCTGCTTTCCATCGGGATTCTGGGAGTTGGATGAAGTGAAGGGAGAAGAAAAAACAAATGAGAAGAAATGGCGGACAGATGCGATCCGGACCTCCGTCTCTGTTCTCCATCTGACTTCATCAGACCTCCACCGAGCCTCCAGTCACTCCTGCGCCTCCTCGCGCTCCTCCAGCAGTGACAAATCGTTTTAATCTCGCGTGGCCTGCCGTCGCTCAGCTGTGGGAACAAATTGGATCACGACGCCTAGATCCGCGGCCCCCGGGGGCAGCGTTCCGGCGCCGGTTCTGCCCGTCCTCAGCAAAAAACGTACGGACTCAGTTCCACCGGCGGAACCCCGAGTGCTCACAGGGCTGACAGACTGACACCCTGCTGCCCTAAAGCGCCTCAGATCCGTACAGTTACTCTTCAGCTGTAGGATTTGGTATGTTCTCCTTAATGTTTATGTGATAGGGGACATACAGAGACCTTTTGATACATTTAATGACGTCACAAAAAATAAATGTCATGTGAATGTAGGGCGGCACGGTGGCTTAGTGGTTGGCATGTTCTCCTCTCAGCGCTGGGGATCTGGGTTCGAATCCCAATCTGGGTGTAGTTGGCATGTTCTCCACGTGTTCACCATAGTTTCCCCCCAAAGTTCAAAAACATAAATTCAAGGTGAATTAAATTCTTTAAATTGCCCCAATTTATTAATCTAGTCTTTCTTCTTAATTCATAATTCTGGTAAATTAAACTGTCGTTAAAATAAATTTGTCTTTTTTTTTATTTTTATTTTTTTACAGTTTTGCATGTAACAGACTTAGGGTTAAATTAGGACGTGTCACAGAGCAGCGTGGTGGAAGTTAAGAAAAAGGATACATTATTTTTAATTAAGTAATTAATAAAAAAATGAATCATAATTTAAGTAATGAATAAATACCTCAGGACAGTTTCGATACCTCAGCGTGTATTCTCTCCATGAGCATGAACCTTTTTTGCGTCTAAACCATTGGAAGCCACGCGTGCGGGTAACGACCCAGCGCTGAGCGCTGAGCGCCGAGGACATCAGCTCCATCAGGTTCAGGCTTTTGGGTCAGCTTGCTGAGGAGCGAGGTACAGACACAGCGGGGAGCCTCCTTCTGTTTGGGGCAGAGGGGCCACGGATCACCCCGCCGTCAGAATGTGTCAAAACAGGATGCAGCACACACACACACACACACACACACACACACACACACAGGTCTGAGTAAGTGAAGTGGAACATTCATGTCAACATGTCTGACAGCGTTGAGATGCTGCTTGTTCATTGGTCCCTCAGTCTTCGTCCTCCAGTGTGTGTGTGTGTGTGTGTGTGTGTGTGTGTGTGTGTGTGTGCACTAATATTTATACATTATAATAAAAGCCTGATCTTTCTTTACAGCCCTGAGTTTAGTTGATTGCACGTCGTTAAACTCTCCGGCTCGTTTATGGCGTTTTATTTTTTTCTATGGAAACTTTTGCTCGTCCTGCTCGTCCGTCCTCCAGCACTCTGTCTCGTTTGCTTTCTGATGATGAGCTGCTCGTTAATTCTCAGTGGATTTTAATGAGCGTCTGCATCCGGAGGGGGGGGGGGGTTATTTCGGGGGTGAAGGAGGAAAACAATTGTGATTTTATTGAAAACGTTCCGATCGGCCGCTGTGTTACTGAACAGAGTTTACATCAACTCATTATCATGATGAGAATTAAAATGTGCTTTATTATATTATTATTACAATGTAATTATATCATTTATCTGAGGATGTTACTCTACATGAGGCACGGCGGATTAATGTTCTCCTCTCAGCGCTGGGGGTTCCCGGTTCGAATCCTAATCTGGGTGGAGTTTGCATGTCCGTGTGGGTTTCCTCCGGGTTCTCCAGTTTCCTCCCACAGTCCAAAAAAATGGATCAAGGTGAGCTGAATGCTCCAAATTGCCCCATATAGAGTGTGTCTGTGTGTGTGAGTGAGTGTGTGAAACGTTCTCCCCTGGATGGGCAGGAGAGGATTAAGAAGAAGATGATCCTTGATGGATGTCATTAATCACTCAGCATTCAGTGTTTTATCTTTTTATTGATTTCTGTGTTAATCTGATTAATCTGATTAATCCTGCTGCAGATTTTCACTCTAGTTTTTTTTTAAAGCCCAGATTAGAAAACCTTTTTAAAAAACTGATCTAATTTAAGGATCACATGGTTCCAATCTGGTTCCAATCCAGAACGACACCGACCTGCTGAGGTGCAGCGTATGATCCCGAATGATTGATGATGTCATTTCTTCGTTTTCTCTGAGCGTTGTGATGCGACGTCCTGCGTGCAGCTACCGATGCCCTTCATCAACAAAACCAGCATCCGGCCTGACGCAGATTCACCCAGGACAGGGGGGCAATCTATTGCTGCGCTCACACACACACACTCCATATGGGGCAATTTGGAGAACTTAATTGACCTTGATCCATGTTTTTGGACTGTGGGAGGAAACCGGAGAACCCGGAGGAAACCCACGCAGACACGGGGAGAACATGGAAACTCCACCCAGATTGGGCTTTGAACCGGGAATCACTAGTGCTGAGAGGAGAACATGCTAAACCACTAAGCCACCCCACCTGTATCTCCATGATCTTTAATAGACATGGCATGTCCGTACACCTCCATCAGTGAGAACAGTGGGGAGCTAAAGGGGCTGGTTCTCACAGGGAGGGTCGCGGACTTCAGGTCTGGTCCCTCAGAACGGTGGTTGACCCCGGTATGTGCCCCCCCAATTGCGCTCCCTGTTGGTTGTGTGAGTCCACAGTGCTTTTAGATCACCTCTCATCAGCACTGTTCTGAGATCTCTTCAGTGCTGGAGTGGGCGGGGCCTCAGTAACTGAATTAGGAGAGAAACGAGCCAGTCGTCATCAGTAAAGGACGTTGGCGCTCCCGGTGCTGCGGCGCTGTCTGCTGTAACGTCATTACTCGAGTCTTTATTGAGATTCTGGGATGTAATTGTAAGACGGAGCTCTGTAATAACCATCACTGCTAATTATCCCATCAGTTTAAACACCGCTGCCCTCGCACATGGGGGCGCCAGCAAGGAACCCACCCGCCGTAAAGACCGAGCCGGAAAAACACCTTCAATACCAAGTTTATACCCAAAAACACAAACCTCTGTGAGGGACATGTGTTTACAATGAGCAGTTACTCTGAACCACACGCAAATACACAGCGTTCATTTAACCACGCCCTAAATCTCAACCCTATAACCAGAGAGAGAGAGAGAGAGAAAGAGACAGAGAGAGAGAGAGAGAGAGAGAGAGAGAGAGAGAGAGAGAGAGAGAGAGAGAGAGAGAGAGAGAGAGAGAGAGAGAGAGAGAGAGAGAGAGAGAGAGAGAGAGAGAGAGAGAGAGAGAGAGAGAGAGAGAGAGAGAGAGAGAGAGAGAGAGAGAGAGAGAGAGAGAGAGAGAGAGAGAGAGAGAGAGAGAGAGAGAGAGAGAGAGAGAG
>JAFMOD010000864.1:139320-166752 GCA_019802435.1 Corydoras maculifer | reverse complement strand
GTTTTGAGGAAGCTATTGAAGCATACTAGAGTTGAGGCAGTCTGAGCTTTTAGGCAGTCAAAGCATGTTGGCAGTCATTGAGGGAGTTAGAGCTTTGAGGCAGAGATTGAAGCAGACATTTGAGCTGAGGCAAACAGTAAGGCAGTCATTGAAGCAGAATTTAGAGGCAAACCTTGAGCTTTTAGGTAGTGTTCAAGGTAGACATTGAGGCAGAATTTAGTGTTAAGGCAGTGTTTGAGGATGTTATTGAAGCATACTTGAGGTTGCTTTTGAGGCAAAGTTTGAGGTTTTGGGTAGTGTTTGAGGCAGAATTTAATGCTTTGAGGCAGTATTTAGAGCATACTTTAGAGATTTAAGGTAGCTTTTGAGGTCTAATTTTCACCTATAAATTAGAAGTTGACATGTTTTGCATTGCAAACAAAAAACAGGGTTACATGTATATAAAGGGGGGGGGGTAAAAAAAAAAAATTTTTTTTTTTTAAAAGGGCCCAGGTTTTTAATCAAATGGTCTTCTACGAGGGGTGGACTCACGTCACCCTCATAGCCAGACCAGCTCCCATTTCTGCTAGCGGGGAGATTGTGTTGTCACCGTTAGGTTTCCTCTCCCAAGCTTCTACTAGCAGTAGGAGTCACAGCTCCTCACTTCTGGTTTCCTTTCCAAAATATTTTAACAGTGGCTCAGTGTTTGAATGAAAATAGGCCTAATACCATTTACATTATCCCTTCTGCACAGGAATGATGGCAAAGATTAGAATGTTGACAATGCAAAAGAACTGATTAAAATGGTTAAATTAGCATACACGAACCATTAAACATAGCATTAAAGTAACCATCACAGAACTGACAAAGGCAAGTTGCATATGAAAATTAGCCACCCGTCAAAATAACTTGTCAAAGGAACAAGGGAAGGCAACCCTAGAACACCTGGGAAGAAGGAGTTAGTCTTGAAATACAATAAGAAAGGCACATTAAGATCACAGGACTACAATGCATGGATAATGCAATATACAAAAATGGATATTAGGACCTAACAGAAACAGTCAAACACATGGACCACAACCCAAAAACCGATTATGCAGAACGGTACTCATTAATTTAATAGCCATATTTCAGTTAAGATTGTACAACAAGATATGAACAAACCTGAAAAGAAACAGGTGAAATTAAAAGGAAGGAATAATAAAGATACATGGGGGTGTGACTGCACATACAAAAAAAACCAACCAATGTTTAGAGAAAACCTTTATATGACTGACAGACTAGAACCATGCACACGGGAAAAGCAGTGATACCTACAAAAAGTCAACACAACTTGTCAATTCATGCCAGACATGCTGGCAAACAGCAAGTACATCTGCAGGAGTCTCCACGATGACCATTACAGTAAGATCAGTACCAGAAGGAAGGTGGATTTTAGAGGACCTGGTTGAACTCACCAATGGGGCACACATGAAGCTCAAACCTGGAAAAATAATAATAATAATAATAATAATTCCAGAAAAGCCCAGTATTTGGGAGAGCGGGAGGAAAAATAAATAAATATAAGGACACTGCCAGTATATCAGCATGAGATACTCCTCAGGCTCCTGTGGCCACTGCTTAAGAACCCGCTTCAACTGTTGAGGTACACCAAGGATATGGCTGGGTGTACCACAGGCTTTGGCTCCATAGGATTTAACAGTCAAGGCAGTCAGAGATTTTGAGGCAGTCATTAGAGCTTTTGAGGCAGTCATTGAGGCAGTCTTTAGAGCTTTGAGGCGGATATTAAACAGACTTGAGCTGAAGCAATCATTGAGCTGAGGCCGACAGTAACGCAGTCATTGAAGTGGAATTTAGAGCTTTGAGGTAGATATTGAAGCAGGCTTTAGAGCATTAGAGGCAAAGCCACAAGTATTGGGTAGTGTTTGAGGCAGACTGAAGTAGAATTTAGTGCTTTGAGGAAGCGTTGGAGGAAGTTATTGAAGCATACTTTAGAAGTTTGAGGCAGTCCGAGCTTTTAGGCAGTCAGAGTGTGTTGGCAGTCATTGAGGAACCTTTGAGGCAGACATTAAAACAGACTAGGCAAAGCTTGAAGTTTTGGCTAGTGTTTGAGGTAGACATTGAAGCATAATTTAGTGCTTTAAGGCAGCATTTAAGGACATTATTGAAGCATAGTTTAGAGGTTTCAGGTATGCTTTGAGGAAGATATTGAAGCAGACTTTAAAGCTTTGAGGCAAGGCTTAAGGTTTAGGGTAGTGTTTAAGACAGACATTGAGGTAATAAGTTAATGCTTTGAGGAAGTCCTTGAAGCATACTTTAGAGGTTTAAGGTAGTCATTGAAGCAGTCCGAGCTTTTAAGCAGTCATTGAGGAAGTCTGAGCTTTAAGGCAGATATTAAGAGACTTGAGCTGAGGCAAACCTTGAGCTTTGAGGCAGACAGTAAAGCAGAATTTAGAGGCAAACCTTGAACTTTTAGGTAGTGTTTGAGGTAGACTTTGAGGCAGAATTTAGTGCCATGAGGCAGTGTTTGTGGAAGTTATTGAAGCATACTTTAGATGTTTGAGGCAGTCATTGAGGTTGCCATTATAGCTTTGTGGTAGTCTTTGAAGCAGACTACAGATTTCACACAGTCTTCCAGGCAAGTCTTAAGAAGTGTTTTAAAGGTTTTAGGGCATTTTCTTTAAGCATTGTTTTTCGGGTGTATTTTAAGTGCTGCAAGTCTTGTAATTTTCATCTATAAAGTTGCCACACATTGGGGGGGGGATTAAGGCCCAAGGGCAGAGGTTTTATCAAACGGTCTTCTACGAGGGGTGGACTCCCGTCACCCTCATAGCCAGACCAGCTCCCATTTCTGCTAGCGGGGAGATTGTGTTGTCACCGTTAGGTTTCCTCTCCCAAGCTTCTACTAGCAGTAGGAGTCAACAGCCCCTAACTTCAGGTTTCCTTTCCAAAATATTTTAACAGTGGCTCAGTGTTTGAATGAAAATAGGCCTAATACCATTTACATTATCCCTTCTGCACAGGAATGATGGTAAAGATTAGAATGTTGAAAACACAAAAGAACTGATTAAAGGTTAAATTAGCATATATGAAACATTAAACATAGCGTTCAAGTAACAATCACAGAACGGACAAAGGCAAGTTGCATATAAAAATTTGCCACCTGTCAACTTGTTACTTTGACAAGTGAAGGTAACTACTAAAAAAAAAATAATAATAATAATAAACAAAACCTGGAAAGAAAAAGTTTAGAAATAAATACAGTAAGATCACAGGACTAAAATACAAAATAACGAGCGATTAGTGGATAAAGCAAGCAGCATAGAGTTCCAAAAACTTGACAATAATAAGAAAAGGGTCAAAAAAAGTGGTTATTTCAAACCCATAAGCCAACAAAAAGTCAAACACGGACCACAAAAAAAAAAAAAAAAAAAGCCGATCATATGCATACAGTACACGTTGATTCAATAGCCATATTTCAGTTAGATTGCACGAGATATGGAGGACAAATCTGCAAAGAAACAGGGGAAGTTATTAAAGGAAGGAATAATAAAGGTAAACATGGGGCGTGAGGGGGAACCTGTTTCCACTGTCAAGGTACATTAAGGATATGGCTGGGTGTACAACTAGCTTTGGCTCCATAGGGTTGTACACCAGTTGAAGGTCATTGAGGCGGTCCTTAGAGCTTTTTGGCAGTCATTTAGGCAATCTTTAGAGCATTGGGGCAGTTTGCGTTCATCTTTTTGCAGAATTTAGAGCTTTTAGGCATGGTTTTAGGCCATTTTTCAATCATTGCTTTTCAGGTGCATTTTAGGCTCTTTAACGTTTTGAGGCAGTCTTTCACCTATAAAGAAGAAATGACACTAGTCCACACTGAAAAAAAACAAAAACAAATGACAATGCAAACAAACAGGGTTAGGGTTAAGTACAAGTAGCCACCAGTCAAAATATGATGCTGAAAACAGTCAATTTACATTTTAGAAAATAAAACTAACATGTCAAAGGAATGAGTGAAAACATTCCTTAAGAAAAAAAAAAATTAAGTATAACCTGGAAAAGAATGCAACACCTGTGAAAGAGAAAATAAGGTAATAAAAATGGTAAAGTCAGAAAACACACCTCTTATTCAATCCTGAAAAACAAACAAACAGTCACATCTTAACCTAGACTTAACTTCAGTTCTATTTTCCAAGACCAGTATAAAAAAAAAAAATAAAAAAAAAGTCAAGATCCAAAAACCTCAGTGCCTTGAGGTAAAGAGTACAGAAATTCCAACCTGCAAACTATTGTACAAAAAACAGATCAGGAAATAAAGATCACAGGACTAAATAAATAAAGCAACAGAGAGGCACTTGATCACAGGACTAAAATGAAGCACAAGAGATTAGTTAATTAAGCAAGCAGCATAGAAATCCAAAAATCTGACAATTAGTGATCAGATTTACTATAACAATGATATGAGGAACCCATAAACAGAACGTCGGTGCAAAGATCACACACAGCATATTATTAAGGAATAAGGAACAAAAATAAAAAGGTACCTATAAAAAAGTAGAGCACTGAAAAAAAAAAAGAGTTTAAACAAACCTGCATTAAAACAGAGCTGCGACAGAGGAATAAAAAAGAAAAACACAACATTCAGCATGGAACCTGGAAATGAGAACAAAAGAACCAACAATAGAACTCAGCTGAAAACCCAAACACCACACATTTAAACAGAGCTCACACACAGACATGTGCTCTCCAAACAACTCCCAGCTACAATGACCTTCAATCCCCTTATATACTTCCTGTAGGAGTCAGTACTACAGCGCCCCCTGAGGACGGAGGTCCAAATGCAACTAGACACATGGATTCAGTTTAATGTTAATGTGAGGTTATTGTTGCCTATATGTGCTTTAAAGGTCATATTAAAATGAAGTATACACACCTGTAATATGAGTGAGCACAGAGCCAAAATCAGCTGCTTTAAAAAATTCATTTATAAAAATACATTTTTATAAAAAGATTTTTTTTAAAGGAGGAAACATCATAGATCTTACATTTCCATATAGTCATTTCACAGAAACTTATTCAAAGCCACTAACACAAGACAGTAGTTCAGGAAGAACTAGCTGCACTGTAGTTCCATCAGTGGTGGGCTGTCAGGTTCTGCAGGTTCTTCTCTGAGAATCAAAAATATCTGTGAATCACAGACTGAATTAATTAGATTTATTTCAATACTTATTAAAGAATTCCAAATGCTCCGCCTGCTTCAGTTCATTATGTTTTCCTCGGTTGCGCTACTTCCAGACATGGATTTCCTTATTAGGGCATTTAGCCAATCACATTTCAGCATCATTGGTTGACAGGTTTAAAATTTTGCTGCTTATGCCTTCAGAAAGATTTGTTGGCCCCAATCGCATTAAATAAGTGTAGAGCATCCACCAATCAGATTTCGAGTTCTCTATAGCACCGCCTCTAGAAGGCCTAGGCTGTGATTGGAAAGTACTTTTGATGAGCAGATATTCATTCATTCATTATCTCCCGCTTTATCCTCTATTAGGGTCACGGTGGGGTTTCCCATGCCCATCCAGGGGAGAACGTCTCGGGCGCTGGGCAGATAGACCCAGGACAGGGCGCCAATCCATCGCTGGGCACACACTCACTCACACACACACACTCTATAGGGGGCAATTTTGAGAATTCAATTAACTTAATCCATGTTTTTGGACTGTGGGAGGAAACCGGAGAACCCGGAGGAAACCCACGCAGACACGGGGAGAACATGGAAACTCCACCCAGATGGGGATTATGAGCAGATATGTTCAGCAAATTAAAACTTATTACAGAAATACAACTCGAATTTTTGAGTCAGCTTTGATGGCGATAGAACAGGAATTAATGAAAGTATTTAAACTGTGGTAAAGAAATAACTGGGGATGGATGTAAGTAATCAGGATTTAATAATGATTTGTGATGGGAGTGTCAATATTTTCTAAAGAATATTGTAATTTTATGAGGTTATTGTGGATGGGGTTTGTCTATGCAGTTGTAATGGGGGAGGGGTGGGGTACAAATGAGGACTTCACAGGTTCATACATAAAGGTTTTATTAACATTCATTTTTAAATTTATTAAAACACAGTAGTTGGCTGACTGTATCTGCCAAACTCCCTTCAATAACAACCCCCCCCCCCCCACATGCTCATCACATGTAAATGCTTTCAGAATGAAATAACAGAGGTTGGTTTTCTAACCTTACCATTTTTATTACCTTAACGCTCTGTGATGCAGGGGCACTTTGTGCTGCATTTTTGAGTAATGTGTTTGAGTAATGTGTAAGGTGTGTTTCTACTAATTGAAATAGTAATTGACAGGTTAATTAGACCTAGGAGTAAAATTCACGGCCTGCCACTCAAAATGTTTTAGGGTTCTATAGACATGATGACATGAACTTCATGTACTCAACTGTGGAGCTAATCTACAAAGAAACCTTCATCTTTTAAATGTGAAGTCTGTGTAATGGACATGACACTTAAACTCAGAACGCAGTTTACTTTTCTGTGAAACATTTTATTAGATATGTATTCTATCCGATTGCATTTGGACTGCAACTACATTAAGTACAGTTTGAATTATTTAAAAACATGACCAAATTTGATTTCTTCCGATGAGAGTCGGCCTCAGCAAAGCCGACCGATGTCGTACTTAGTGCAGCCCTGATTACAGCAGAGTCCCGCCAGACCAAGTGAAAAGTTACGCCTACGTCGGTCCGAACCAGGCCGCATGAGGTCTGAATTTCTAAAGTATTCACCCTCCGATGGTCTGAGATAGAATAATGACTTCATCCAGTGTTTCTGCGTTTCTTCAGGTGGAATGGAATCATGACGGGATGGTACATGAGCCAGCTGAAGCAGGTCATTCAGAGACGAGGAGAGAACTGGTTTGGATGTAGCTTCTCTGCTGGGTCCTGACCATCCTGATTCTTGGTCTTGATCAGAGGACCTTCTGTACTGGATCAAGAAATTCAAATCTGTAGAACCAATATTATTATTATTCAAGAGAGAAGAAACAAACTATGGAATCTGGATCAGAAATGATTTCGATAAACTCAAACTCACTCTGCAGTCACAAATTGACCTGATACTCTGTTCAACGATAAATAACTAATGAACCAATCCATCTTATTGAGATTTTTAAAATAAACAGAATTAAATTGATTTAATACATAAAATATTTATATATGCCACTAAAAAATAAACACACATTAAATGAATTAAAGGAAGATTTGCTTCAGAACAAATGACTTAAAATAAGACAATAAAAATCAAATTAAAATTTAAAGTCATTTAAATTGTCTTCAACTCCATTCATTATTGTGAACATTTCTCACCTTCAGTTGGCTGAGGAAGTATTGCACGTTTCCAGCGTGACCCACCGCAGGTGAAGATGACGGCTCGGATAAACTCTCGCCCACAAAGCTTCACCCCGTAGTCTCGCTGCTCAGTGGAAACGTACACACACATTCTGCACAGCAGCACCAGGATCAACAGACGTGACATGATGTACACCACGCCGTAGCTCGAAATATGACACACACACACACACACCTTTTTACTGATGCTTTATACACCACAGAGAGAGAGAACTGATGTCATCAAATACAGGACCTCCCCCATAACCCCAGCACACACACACACAAAAATCAGTGTGTCATTAACTCAGAAATGTTTTTTTTTTTTTTTTGGAAGCAACTTTTTTCCAGTTAAGTTTGGGGAAGGGGCTGTAGGGGCCCAATCCAAAGCTCAAAGGGAAAAAGCTGGAGAAACTACAATGACATGTCGACATCCATCACAGAGCGGATCTACAAACACACCTAGGTGTGGGAGACATGAGGAGAAAATGCAAATTCCACATAAAAGGAACATGGAAAGATGATCGAAGAAACAAAGAAATTCTGATCCTTAAATGTTATTTCTGTTTTTCTTTTCTTTCAATTTTATGGAACTGTGTTTATGAAACATTTTTCTCAAAGAATAATGTGGATAAATTAAGAAATGGCAGAATGATGATCTACAATTACACAGATTTAATAGACACTTCAATATAAGGAATAACAGAGAAGTAATTAATAACACACTCCTCTGAGCACTTCACAGTCATATCACTGATACAACTGTGATATACAATACATTAATAAAATAATAAAATACAGATTAATATAAACAGAGATCAGCACTAAACCTGTTAAGACTTTATTAAACTGTGTTCTGTGATTCAGCCACTAGAGGGCAGTGTTTGATCTTTAATAAAAAAAAAAATAACAGAATCCTGTTCCTCAGCGAGCAGCGATCACTTTGAAAACCAGACTAGATTACGTTGTGAAAGATCAGACTATTAACGATTATTATTATTAAATGCGCACCAGGAATTCATAATCGACTTTTATTATGGTGAGATAACGTGATGTCTGTTTGCATCACTGAAACACAGCTAGACGTAAAGTCTGTTAGATTTTATTTGGGCTCATACCTGGTATTTTCCAGGTGTGAACCTTCAAGCTGCTCCAACATCAGTTACATGTTGTACAAAACGGATGTTTCACTCAATTATGAGCGCTGTCCACATTCTTTTGATTTTGTAGAATATACACAGTGAGGTTTAGTCAGCTCGCCGCCGCCTCATTTCTCGTAGACAGCAGGTAAATGAGCCCTCATTCTGCGTGCCTTCTCGATGCTCTCATACGACGGAGCTCCGCGAGGGAGACTCAGACGATCGCTTTCTGTCATCATGATGACTTCCGCTCCCTCTGTAATCACACAGATTATCAAACATTCACACGGCTCTTCATCCTCAGGACCCGGCCTCGTTCCGAACCTCACACTGATCTGATCTCAATCCTTCAGTCCCAACAGAAATTCAAAATGAGACAAAACTTAAGAAAAAAAAAAAAAAAAGCACGTGTTCACAAACTTTACTGACGAAAATCTATAAAGTTCTTCAGTCAGCAAACACAAGGTCAGGGCTTAAGGTTCAGCTTTAAAAATGAAAAATCTGTTAAAACATTCTATATTCTGCTGATTAATCAAACCTCTAATTAAATTATAGATTATTAAGTTAATATTAAGTTTTTTTTAAACATAAACGAGATATAATTAATGCTCTTGAGACATTTTGCCGTGATCCGTAATCACTAAAACTCAACAAAGTTCAATCAGCTGATTATTCACTGAGATCCTGCTGAGAAATCTAAAAGGTATTAATGTAGAATAAGAACTAAACCTATCATCATAGATCAAAAACTGAGTTTAAAGGAAGTGAATTAATAGATATGTTTGTAGAACGGCACCGATGACGGACAGCAGCTCAGTCTGTAAGCAGTGTGTGGGCTCGGATGTAGAGAACCTGTTGCAGGTTTAAGTCAAACTGCTGAAAGATTATTTATTCAGTTGATGAAAGCATTCTGAAGGTGGTAGATTATTCTGCTCTGCAGAGGAAACCTGCCCAGCACATCTCTGACTCTGTGTGTGTGTGTGTGCTCACATGCAACCAGATATAAAATGTCTGAGCACTATTAATGCCTCATTTGCAAAACAGATTTCATGAAAAAACATTGCATAAATAAGGATCAGATGCACGTAATTAAAATAGTTGTCATTAAACAACCACTAATTAATAGCCTCAAGTTGATCTAAACACTGCGTAAGTGTGTGTTACGTTCTGATTTTAAAAGAGAATGTTAATAATGAACAATAATGCCCCGTGGCCGTACCCCTGATGCGATGCACGAGTGAGCCGTATGCCATGTCCACCTGATACACCAGAACGAAACTGAGAGGAATCAGAGGAGCAAACAACGAAGGTTTCCTTTTCCTCACAGCACTAAAAAAATAAAAACACAATGATGCAGTTAATGATAGAGTTACCTGCACCGCAGCATTCAGCCGTTTACACCTCATTTCTTTTTGCCTGAGCTCTTTAGTTTCTCTTTAGTGCTCAAACAGCCTGCGGGAACAGCTGAGCACGTGATCCGTTCTGTTATCAACAGAACATGAAAAAACCTGTTAACCCCCCCCCCTCCCCCTGCTCAAGGAGGAGGAGTCCCCTGCTGAGCCTCGGTCCTCACAAGACGTCTTCTTTAAAATATCAAAAGGGAGTTTTGTCTTGCCGCTGTCTCTTGGTCTTGCTCTTTGGGGGTTTAAATGTTTATAACTCTAAAGCTGCTCTGTAATGAAGTACTGTTGTAAAAAAAACACCCGATAAATTAATGACTTGAACTTGAAAATCCATGCAGGTGTTTGAAAGCTGTCATAGCTGCAGTGGGAGATATGATAAGTATATTGTTAATTAATGTTTATAGCTTTAGAATTCAGAAAACTGACCCTGCTGAAAGTCCAACTGCAGCCAAGCTGAAAAACGAGGCGTAATATTTGAGGAACTCTCTGGACCAGGCTATCTGCAGAGCCATCTGTCGCTCCCTCATCTCATTCTGCATCAGGATCTGACGCTCCATCTACACACAAAATAGTCATCATTATCAGTAGTTTTATCATGATTAACCAGTCAGGATTATTCTGACAGGATGAGCTTATTTTGCTAATGTATAAAACCACTTTTAATATGAATAAGTTCCTTCATGAATTTCTCCTCTCTTATTGGCTCCCTGTAGCTGCTGCATTCAGTACCAACACTGACTCTGACCTCCAGGACAACCTCTGGATCAGACCCCCTGCTACCTCAACATACAAGAAAGTGTTTCAAATGTACACCCCCAAATCGTTTAGGGCGCTCCGATGTCCAACCTCACCGTCTGAGGCTCGTCAGTCGTATCGTTCGCCTCTGATGGAATTCTGTCCATAAACTCAAAAACTCCAAACACATTTGATTGGATAACCGAATAAAACTACAGACATGTGTTAAATGACTAAACATAATGCAAATAAACATCCATCATCTGTACATTACGGTTGTTATTGTTATAATTATGAGACAAAGTTTAAAAGACGTGATTTCAGTCAGATCACATGGTCATTGGGAGCCATTCATGTCTGCAACCTGCAGTTTATGAGAAGTTCTTCAGCCAAAGACTTCGTAAAGTCCATAATATGACGGGATTTTTTTCTAAAACAAACCCATGGTACAAAAGCTTTTTAATCAGCTGATTTAAAGTTTGTTTTAATGAGGCTGTTAAACACTAATTAAGTCTGTGAAGATTATTATAACACTCACTTATTTAGGTACTTCGTTATTGGCAGCTGGCTCATTATGAGTCAGCCTTTAAAAAAGTCTGAACTCTTAAAATAATGTCTCTCTAAATATCCTGTATTCAACAAGAACCATTATCTAATCTAACAGCAGCCATGGATAAACAGCATGTTCATACCACATCTGGATGATGAGTAAAATACTAAAGGAATGTAATGACAATGCAGCGGATTGCAATTAATTCACCAAGTAATCAGAACATTTTACCTTACATTTGATCAATTAGCAGACGCTGTTCTCAAAAGTGACTTACAAATATCCCAACTCAGTTGGAGTCAGAGCACAGGGTTGGAGCAATGAGGTTTAAGGGTCTTGCTCAAGGTCCCACATTGGTAGCTTCAGCAAACCTGGGATTTGAACCCACAACCTTCTGATTGATAGCCGAAAGCGATGCCACAAATGCTATGGGACTTTCTCTGGATATAAAGCAGCTAGACAGTGAAAGGTGGGTGTGGTCACCATCAATTGTGAAATGTTCCTTTATTTACAAGTTGGTGTCAATGCCACCGGCTTGGACGGTATGCAAATGCAATTTCGCATCCAATCAGGACCCATTCATCAGGAACAGAATTCTTATGAACAGATGACAAGACTAGAAGACACACGATGTGGGGAATGGAACAAGAACAAATTCACAGTAATTGTTTGTTGAATTCAGCAGCACACGGTTAAAGGATTGTTTCTTATGCAAAACCTAAACTAATAGAAGACAACACATTACACCAACGCACTACGAGCACGAGGGCAACTGAACCAGTAAGTACTAATGGAAATAATAAAAGTAATAATGGAAATACGTCACTGAAGACGCTCATTATTTTTACATTGTGCTCAGTTTTTTTTTACATTGTGCTCAGTGTTTGATGTTCATAAATGACATGAGGGCAGAAAGAACGCAGAGAGACATTAAGTTCTGGAAATGGAGCTAATGGAAACATGATATCTGTGTTGAAAGCAGAATGTCAGTCACTAAACTGTGCCAGAGAGCTTCCATTGTTCTTTTTGAAGACTGATTAATAATGGTCAAGTTAAGAGGAAGTGATGTCACAGCCGTCAGTCACAATGTTCTTTTTCAAATCCACAGTGTGAATAATTTTTTTATAACACAGTCCTGAGTTCAGAATATCTACAGGGTTCTTCAGTGAGAGTCCAAGAGCTCTTACTTTCATTAAAGTCAATGTTGTTGCTACAGATAATTATGTGCTTCTAATATTAAACTAAAAGGATTTCCCCCCATTATTCATGAGCATTCTAGGGCTAAATATATTTCACATATGAAAACATTTAGTCATTCTTAAATCTAAACAGAGAATGAGTGAAACTGAACATTAACAAACGCAGGACATAAATTCTGCAAAACCCGAAGGTTCAATCAGTGGTTATAAATGTTTTACGCTGGAACAAGCAGCTGTGCAATTCACAAACGCAGCACGCCAGCAGGTGACGCCACCGCCAGGCCTCAATATGAGCGCCATCGCACCTCAAAGGCACGTATCCATCAAACACAACGTCACATGAGATCACATTATCACCGCACAACCAGGACCAAAATCGAGTTACCCCTCCCAAAATCATACGGTAAGCAAGAGTTCTCACACCCCTGACCCCCCCCCCCAAAGGGTACAGAAATAAAGGCGCCATCGTGAAGAACCTGATGATGAGATTAGAGAGAAAAGATATGAAGAAGAAAACAGAGAAAGGTCAGATAAGTTTCAAAACAGAATCCAGTTAGAAAGGATTAGAAATCAGATCCCTCATGAGAGCTGAGATGAACCGATCACAGCGGACAGGTGAGCAGCACACCTGCAGCACGCTCACACAGACCAAACCCAATCAGACCTTTAGTTCGTTACAGCTGGTTAACGAGTGGGAGGCGAGGGCACGGCCTTAAAAACTGAAAAAGAAACCTCATACCTGAACCCTGGCATTGGTCAACATGAACTCCTGCTGCTTCTTCAGGTTCTGCTCCATCAACTTAGAGAAGATGAACCCCATCACTGAAAACACACAGTCAACATCTGAACATCAAAGAGAACCTCAACACTAAAACAAACGCTTTGAATTCAGCACAACAACTAAAACACCACAGCTTTTGGAACAACACACACACACCAACACACACACACCAACACACACACACCAACACACACACACCAACACCCCCCCCCCCCCCCCCCCCCCCCCCCCCCCCCCCCCCCCCCCCCCCCCCCCCCCCCCCCCCCCCCCCCCCCCCCCCCCCCCCCCCCCCCCCCCCCCCCCCAGAGTGTTTTTATATTTATTATAAAGATGATCAGGGCATTAAGGTCAGGTGTGCTCAAACAGAGTGTTTTTATATTTATTATAAAGATAATCAGGGCATTAAGGTCAGGTGTGCTCAAACAGAGTGTTTTTATATTTATTATAAAGATGATCAGGGCATTAAGGTCAGGTGTGCTCAAACAGAGTGTTTTCTTACCTTCAAAACATCAAAGTTCACTAAAGCTTCTAAAATGCTAATTAGCATGCAGGCTAACAACTTCCGCCGGAACTCCCTCAGAAGGTCACTTCGGTGTGCAGCCGAGCCAATTAAACGCTTCTGTAATTAAACTGTGAGTAAAACTAAACAATAATAATTAATTAATGAATTATTAATGAGCTTTATGTTTCAATGCAAAAAAACCTTGCAGCTTTCAGCAGCATACAGACCGAGGCCTCGGAGCTTGCTGAATCGACACAATGAACCGGATCGTGTAGCGAGTCAATGGGAACAGCGGCGAAGCGACTTCAAAGCCCTGCGCTGTTCCATCCGCCCGCTGTCCGCCCTTCGTTATCGAACCGAGGACGCTGTGATCGATTGACAGGCTGTTAAAACCGTGACCTGTGACCTCACATCTGTTTCCGGTTCTGTAGGTCGTGTGCTTTTATCTTTAAGGTCACGTGATTCACTTCAACAGATGAATTCTTCATTTTTAGAAGATGAATTATTGGTCTGGGTTTTAATTCACGCTCTGTAATTATAATGAGGGATTAATTGCAGTAATTTAATTACTGAAACGGATTTTTCGTGATTCGAACCGAATTCCAACTGAACTTTAAACCCACGGGGTTCGGTGCTGTGCTGCAGTAATTAATGACCGCCACCAGAGGTCACTGTTCTCTAATAAAATAATCAGCAACGGGCTCCTAAAGTTTGCGCTCCCATTAAAAAGCTTTTTACAAGATGACGGAGTGAATACGTGAGGAAAGAAGATCATTCGCAAAACTTGTTGGACAAAACCCCTCACTATCTCACCATCTCACTCCCAATTGACCTAAAATATTCAAGTATTTTGTCATTCCACAATATAAAGTACATTACAGTATGTGGAACGAGACAGCGTTCCCGAGGAACAAGGTGCTACATATAACAGCAACATAAAGTGCACATGTGCAAACACAAGGATCACAATAAAATATTTTGAATGGGGTTAAGTTCATGTTCTCATACACTGAACTCACGCAACAATGACTTTTTTATCCTTACTTTGTGCACAGAGTCACAGTCATGCTTTACCTAAAGATGGAATTCCCCAAACTGTTTCCACCCAGATAAAAGCATATAATCCCTAGCACAGCATTAGGTCCCTGAAACACCACATTTACATTTAGCAGACGCTTTTATCCAAAGCAACTTACAAATGAGAACGCAGTTCAGTAGTGATGAAGAAAACCAGCCCCGCTGTAGAATCATCAAACCGGATCGTTATCCTAACCCATACCACCCCCCACACACACACACACATTTAATGATTAGGAGGTGTGCACCAATACCTTTGTTTGTATAGTAAATGTAGAACTTTTCCGCCTTCACATCCCGAAACCTGCTCCCTAGCAGCCGACTACAAATATTTAGGGTTATTTAGGGTCTAATTTTTTATGTTGATGAAAAACATCTAAAATAGCATTCAATAGAACTACAAACTGTAACAGGGTTGCAGATAAACTTTGGACAAATTAAACACTCATCTCTATGGTAATGGTCTTGTGCAGGTGAATTTCATAAAGCTGTGGTTTAACAAGTTTGATAGACAGTGTACAGAGCTCGGCGCTCCGCTGCGGTGTTAGAGTCGGCTCTTTTCATGTGCTTTGATCTCATCTCCCCTCAGGAACATTTATTTAATTCATTAAGAAAATGTCAAACTGGATGCGGTGGATGTTCAACTTTATTATTCAAGTGTTTTCTCTTCAATAGTGACGGGGATTCATATCAAAATCCACCCTTTATACAAAAAAATCCACATCACACACAGAAAATGGAACAAAAACCAACCATCAGCTCACGCCGTTTAGAAATATACTCATATTTACAAATATATTAATTTGTAAGTTACAAGGAAGAGAAAAGTAAATTTACAGTTTATTTACAAATTAATAAATAGAGTGAACTTGTACAGTCGAGCTCACAAAATTCACACACACACACACACACAGTAAATCAACTAAAACCGACAGACGTGGTTCACTTTTCATTAATGTAATATAAAGGTTACAAAAACACTGAACCCAGGTTTTAATCTTTACAGTTCATAACTTTATAGTAAGACAGAGTAATGGCACATCGTTGTGTGTGTGTGTTTTTCATGTGCCAATGTTTGTGTGTGCAGTTTGTGTGAAATGTGAGAATTTTGGCTCTTTTTCATCTCTCTCTCGCTCTCTCTCACACACACACACACACACACACACAAGCTAATATCTAAAGGGCACATAGATGACAATAATTCATAATGTGGTAGATCTTAAAAACCATTTCGAAATTCGAGGCAGCAAACGCATTGAACAGAATTGTGATGCAGCTTAAACTCTTAAATTGGTTAGTGTGTGAGTGTGTGAGTGTGTGTGTGTGTTTGCTTTATGTTTTCAACGTAATGTGTTCGTACATCCCTCTGTAAGGCTCCTTCGCTGCTGCTGGGTTTCAGCTCAATACTGACCTCTACAGGTTCATCAGTAAACCTGTATTAGTTCTGTTCACTGTTACTGATCAAGCTCATACTGCTCTAATCTAAATTATTGGCACCCATGATTATTAAGTACACGGTGTAAAATAATTGATTTATTTATTAATAAGTAAATTAAACTGATCAGGACATAAATAATGGCACCCACTGTTCATTTTGAAACAAAGGACATCAGACCATCCTGCGTTTAATTATTAATTAAAATCTAATGTAAGTAATTAAGCTGTCCCCATCTGGCCATCCACAGCCTCAGAATGCTGGCTTTGATGTTTTAAAGGTGTCTGTTGTGTTCTGTGTTCAGAGTTCACAATGATAAAGAGAAGAAACAGAACCGAGAAGACACGAGTTTAGCAGCAAGTCCAAGAGATCCAACGGCCTCAGAATCCCGGGGCCAACCGTTCTACAAGACATCACCAAGATCGAGGAATGAACCATCATCTAAAAAAACTTCAGGACAACTGAGTCAACCCGAGTTAACTACACACCCCACACTAACCCAACAGAGTATTATCAGAGTATTATCAGAGTATTTTAAACCCAGTGTGCTTCAGATCATGAGTCAGTCTAAACGGATCACAGTTTTTTGTTCTAATTACAAATCTTTCAGCCAATAAAACCCTGCAAACATTGACGTTTTAAGAGAACTGCAGTGCACAAACACACCAGTAGAGGGCTGACAGACACAAGATCAGGAGGCTACAAAGGTTCGGAGGCCGTCACTCTTACCAGAAGTTATGCGACCAAGTGTTAGGAAAGGGTGCCTTTAATTATGCCCCATCACATACAGAGTATTTCTTTCTTTTTAAACATCAGGTTTTATTTTTTACTTTTTGGAAATTAAATTGAAATCTTTAAATGATATGACTTCTGTACAGATTACAGTTACATTTTAAACGACCTAGGGTGCCAATCATTTGAAGCACGACTGAAAATAATCTCAATGATCATCAATACTCCCCCTCACTCACATCAACATACCCATCAATTCTGTCATCAGTCCAGTTTACTCCAACACTCTGAACTGAGCTTTTGATACTCAATACTCACATTAATACTGTCGTTTCTATTTTGTGTTAATTATAGTGACTCTCATCTTTACCGAAATTGAGCAGAACTAACGAGCGTACGTATTTAATACAGACATGCTGGATGGAAGTTATTCAGTAAATCATCTGGAAATAAAAAGTTCTGAGAAGTTTATACCTGATTTTTGTAATGAGTTAATAAAGTGGGATAGGGTTTGCTTTGTTCATGACATGATTAGTGCTAATTAGGTGAAATTATCAATGTGTAGAAATTAATTTGACTTTTTTCTTTTAATGATTAAAAATACATTTGATGTTTTACTGAAATCTTTTGGTTGTATTGAAATCACATGACACCGTTCTGTAACCCCGGCTTGTCCTCCTTTAATCTGATAAGTAATTAAATGAAAGTTAACAGTGAAGTTACCCATAATCCATTTGAAATGGAGGTTGCTTCAGAAGGAGGTTTGTTAGCACCACAGGAAAGAAATGCAGAGACAAGCAACCTGACCTGACAGCAGTGCCTTCACACAACTGACCGACTGCAACAGAAAATGTTGTTCATTTTGCTTTTAAAACTACAGTTCAGCACCAATTAGTAAGATTTATATAAAACAACTAAAATAAAATACAATAAGAGCTCAAATACAATTCATTTAAAATAAGGAATAAAAAACCTAAAGAATGAATGAAGAGTCAGCTCTCGACTCTGACGGGGAGAACAGGTTATGTAATGAGGTGCTCTTTCATTACACGTTCTTTAATAATGTTAGTTAATTGTAGATATTAAAGCAATAATGAAGGTTAGGCTTAAAAAACTCTTGCAGTCAGAAAGTCTGGTGTGGTATTTAGTGTTAGGTTGTTAGTCGTAATGCCCTTTACTAAAAAAACCTTAAAAAAACAGAAAGTGTTCATCAAAAAACAGTCCAAAACTTTTCAGATGAGGTTGTGGTTTAGTACACTGACCTGTTCCTCTGTGGTGCACCTCCTCAGTCCTGCCAGCATGTGGCACTAAGAGCAAGGTGACATCTCACAGTCCTCGGGCAGTGACGGCTAAACACAGGAAGTCACCTCGTATTCCGGACAGAGGGTTCAGTCTGCTGCCAGGTGGAGGATGGAGGAGGCGGTTAGGAGGCTGTAAACAACAAGCAGAGTACCGAGTGTGTTCTAAGCTCCGCCCTCTGGGCTGCCAGTGACCTGCGGAGGCACCGAACCTCCGTCTGAGCGAGGCAGTGTGGAGGTTAAAGGGTTCAGAAGATGCCCTTGGCGATCCTCAGGCCTTTCTGCTTCATGCGGGGTAACGTGGAGCTCGCCACCAGTTTGGTGCGACCCACTCGAGGAAACCCGCGCTTCTTCAGAACAAAGTCGTAGTTCGCTGACGAGTTCATGGCGTAAAAAACGTTGGCATTGTCTGGAATCTTCAGTTCTTTGAAGGAAAACAACACACACACACACACACACACACACACACACACACACACACTGCATTTAAGGGAATAATTCATTAAATGGTGTGAATGTCATGTGTTACCTTTAAAAAAATGATTATTAAATGAATCAATAAATAACATTTCATCAAACTGAGTGACGAAATCAAGAGCCACGTCAGAGTCACATGATTCTGAAGATGAGGAGACTGAATGATACTGATGAAGATGATGAGAGTGTTCATCATACACTCTGAGACCTTCACCAACAAGAACACACACTTCAGCCCAACAGCTCACAAACTTAAAGGAAAGTCTATGTGAACCGTGTGTGTGTGTGTGTGTGTGTGTGTGTGTGTGTGTGTGTGTGTGTGTGTGTGTGTGTGTGTGTGTGTACCTTTCTCCTCACTGAGTTTCTGCACTAGTTCATAATCTTCTGGTCTCTCTCGATCTAGATTGTGTTTCACCATGGCCTTCCTGATTACTGCAGGGGTTTTATCTTGACTTGTTACCTACACACACAGACACACACACACACACACACACACACACAGTAGAATATTTACATCTATAAATCCATTTGTTTCTGTTAGATTTTTTAGGCTCGCGTCCTCCCTCCCTCGCTCCCTCCCTCCCTCGCTCCCTCCCTCTCTCGCTCCCTCTCTCCCTCCCTCTCGCTCCCTCTCTCTCTCTCTCCCTCTCTCACTCACTCGCTCGCTCACTCACCAGGATGCTCTTGTACATGTTTCCATTCTCCACGTCCAGACTGACCCGGATGATGCAGCAGTCATCCACCTGCTGGTTGTAGAGAGGGAGAGAGAGGGACGAGTAACTGGAGACACCCGAAACTGAACGCTTGTGTGAACGAGAGGAAGCCGAGCGTGAGGTGGTGGAGCGAGGGTTCGAGGAAACAGAGGAGGATGAAGCGCTGCTGGAACCCGAACCAGAAGCAGCGTCCAAAGACGAGAGAGACGTGGACTCCCAAAACTGAAAAACAACATCTCACATGTTTTTATACAAAAAAAGAAAAGGATTTCAATTTGATATACACTGCACTCACATTAAATACACTCAGGACAGGGCGCCAATCCATCGCTGGACACACACTTACTCACTCACACACACTCCTTGTTTTTGGACTGTGGAAGGAAACGGGAGAACCCGGAGGAAACCCACGCAGACACGGGGAGAACATGGAATCTCCACCCAGATGGGGATTCGAACTGGTAATCCTTAGCGCTGAGAGGAGAACATGCTAAACCACTAAGCCACCGTGCCGCCCGTTAATAATTCAATTCATAAATCAAACAAAGTATTTTCTTTCTCTTTAAATGAGTATTCAAGCAGTAAAACACACACACACACACACACACACGAGAAGTCAATGAAGATGAAGGAGTAAGATAGAGAGAGAGGACAGGCGAGAGTACCGTGGGTGTCAGATCTCCCATGGGGCCGCACTTCGCTAATGAAGAGTAGGAATGCTTCACACACGGCGTCGACGTCTACAGAGAGGAAGTGACATCACAGAGTTTAACTGATTGATTGATCAGTTCATAATTAATGACTCAGAAACCTCTAATGCAGTAAAAACTAAAAGAAAGAAGAAAAGGAAGCAAAAATAAACAGAAACAAAAAAATGCAACCGCAAAAGAAAACGACCCAAAAAGTTCTACAGAGAAATCAGACTGTGAGGTCAGACAGAAGAACCGGGGGCGTGGCCTCGGGGGAGGGGCTGAGAGTCTGACCTTCTTCTCATGGAGTTCAGGGGAATCTGAGATGAAGCTGATGTTGATCTCCTCCACGTCCGAGTTGCTGGAGCCGGCCGAGGTGACGCTGAGCGAGTCGTCTCCTCGTTCTCCTTTCCCCGCCTCCTTCTCGGCTCCTGCGCTCATGCACGAGGGGTAGCGCAGCTGGTCGAACGATTTGGAGTGAGAACTTCCTGCACTGCTGCAGCCGGCCTCGGACGAACTGACCGGCTGACGACTGAGGACACAGGGGGACAGATCAGAACCTCCACCGTCACCGCATGAAGTTCAGAGGAGTGGATTCTGTAAAGCCCTCATTATTCCAAAATTACACACAACCCAACACAACACAAACCAACCCCCAACCCAACACAACACAAACCAACCCCAACACAACACAAACCAACCCCCAACCCAACACAACACAAACCAACCCCCCCCCCCCCCCCCCCCCCCCCCCCCCCCCCCCCCCCCCCCCCCCCCCCCCCCCCCCCCCCCCCCCCCCCCCCCCCCCCCCCCCCCCCCCCCCCCCCCCCGGTAAATGAATGAATGAATGAATGAAGCGGTCCGGCTGACTCACTCGCTCCAGCGCTTGATGATCCCGGGGTTCTTCTTGGCCTTCAGCGTGTTGGACGCCGACTCGGACAGCGGCTCGATCTCACAGGATAAACTGTAACTGTAAGTTCAGAGTCAGTTCAGGTTCTCCTGACCCTCATCACCTCACTCCCCCACAAATCCCACACGTCATCAGAAACATCTACACTCACTGTCCATCACATCAGCTGCTCTGATCAGACTGATGGGGTTTGTAGTTCTACAGTTCCATTCTGTAGTCCATCAGATCCTCTACACACTCTCTGATGATCAGGACGGTGGTGCATGATTCTCACTGCAGTCACACTGACATGGTGGTGCAGCTGTGTAAGTGTGAGCAGTATGGTGGAGGTGTGTAACAGAGTGCACAGTGAGTGGATGCAGGGTTCAACCACATCACACACACACACACACCGGCACCAACATGTCAGTGTGACTGCAGTACTGAGCTTAATCAGCCGCCCTAATCATACCTGCTTTGTCCACGTTCCTGATCATACTAAAGAAAAACACTGGCCTGTGAAATGTGTGTGTGTGTGTGTGTGTGTGTGTGAGAGAGTGTGTGTGGAACCTCTCAGCCTCTGTGAGTTTCTCCATGCTGCTGAACCAGTCTCTGAACCTGCCGTTTCTTCTGAAGTTGTAATTATTACACGCCAGCTGCAGAAGTTTAATCTGAGCGATCACCTCGAACTCCTGCAGACAGACAGAAAAGAATCAGCTACCAATATAAACTAAAAACAACATTCATCTTTATCAAATTACAGAGGATTATGGGTAGAAAACTATGTTCACTGTAAACTGTAAGCAGATTCAGATCAACAAAAAAAAAAGCTTACCTTCCTCCTCTTTTCAAAGTTAATTAGACCTCCCTGTACCAGAGAGAGAGAGAGAAAGAGAGAGAGAGGGAGGAAAAAAAGAACGAGGGTCATATTTTGTCTCTGTAATGAGAGTAATTACCGTAACGAAGAAAGAAAAGCTTCTCACATCTACATAATCCTTCATGGCCGTGTCCATCATCACCAAATCTGTGAGGAACGTACCAAGATATGGAATAGTGCCCTGCATTACGCTCTGAAACACACACACACACACACAAACACACACACACACACATGCTGGAGAATCCTGATGGAGCACCGTGATCATCAGCAGACATCTTGACTGAACATTGAAACAGCTGGACCTCCAACATCACGCTGAACGTACCAGGTCTCGGGGCGGCTGCTGCTGCTGCCTCTTCTGCGCTCGTTTGGGGTTGATCTCCAGCGTGGCAAATTTGGATGTTCCCTCCTACAACAAGGAGCAAACCTCAGATCAAAGTTCAGAGATCATAATCGACATATTACAACCGATCTGAGATCAAGGTTATTAAATTAATCCAGATGAGATTAAGTCTGGATTGAGCCGAGTTTAATTACTGTACCTTAATGAGCAGCTCTCTGCTGAGCGAGTGATTATTTTCATCTGAGAAGATTTCAGAGAGTTCATGAAAGATTCGGACATTCTCCCGGGACACCTCGTCCCACGTACGGCGGAGACGGTGCACCGAGTTACACTGCAGCGCGGACAGGATCGCCCTCAGAGACGAGAAGTTCTTCAAGAGCCTACACTCCTGTAACACACACACACAGAATGTTTAGGGTTCTCAATGTGTGTGTGTGTGTGTGTGTGTGTGTGTGTGTGTGTGTGCTCACCCGTGCCACCTCAATCCAGCGCTCCAGCACTCTGGCTCTGTGTGTGTATTTGAGGGCGCGGTCACTCAGGCAGGTGAAGATGACGCAGTTGGTGACGCAGTTGAACTGACTGACCGTGGCTCTGATGGTGGGGGCCAGGTGCTCCTTCCCCTTCTTGTCCCTCTGAGACCAAATGCTTCCCAAACAGTGATATGGCACCACCTTCTTAAATAGCTCCTGTGGGGGGGGGTCTGTTCAGTCAGTATATCAAACTCACTTTTGCTCCTCATTATCACAAGTAATTAATGAGATGAATAATTAGGGTGCCTCATATCATCTCTCTGACCTGAATACAAACTAACAGCATTTTAAAGTTTAACCTCGAGACCTGCTGTGAGGGATAAAGCTCCCCGGTGTTCATGTGTTTTTTAGGGGTAGAACCCTTGTGAGGTCCAAGGTTTAAACAGGTGGAGAACAAATTCAGTTACAAATATTAAATCAACCGATCAGTCGATTCAGCTCATCAAAATGATCCAATTAAAAATGACCAAGCTGAAAGGTCTCCATAGTAACATCCTGATAGAAGCGCAGGCCCACAAGTCCAAATCAATGGTTCTGTCCAAAAGAACCAAATGTCAGAAAGCAGAGTTGCAGACTGATGGCTGAGAGTGTTTTCACCACGTCACCAAAATTTATCACTGAACAGTTTAACAGTTAAAAAACAATCCATCAATAACCATAAAACTATAACTACAAACTCTGAAAACCACTACGGGAACGTTATGCACTCGCCGTCTTCTACTGTTAAAGAAAGCACGTCTGTTACCATAGCAACACTCACCGCGTCCATCAGAGTGAACTGTTCAGCCACCACAGTGGGGTCAAAGGTTAGGAAATCCAGTCGATCATCCTCAAAACCATTTTCCTCCAGCAGGGAGAAGGGACAGGCCCCAGAGTCCAGAGCTGGACACACAGTTTCATATTGGAAACTTATTTCTTCTTTACTTTAAAGCTCATATCATCTCACACTTAATCCTCTGCTGGGGTCAAGATTGGGAGGAATATTTCAGTCACTGGGCAGATAAAGCCGGGACAGGACGCCAATACGTTGCTGGACACACATTCATTTAAATACACACACACACACACACACACACACTATATAAGGGGCAATTTAGAGCAGCCAATTCACCTTGAATCAATGTTTGTGGACTGTGAGAGGGGGGAAAATGCCCACATGGACACAGGAAGAACATGCAAACCACCCAGATTGGGATTTGAATGTGGATCCCCAGTGCTGAGAGGAGAACATGCTAATCACCAATCCACCGTGTCGCCCTTCTGGAAATGCTACTCTGGTCTTTTCTTTAGCTGCACGTGTGGGAGTCAGAAGCAGCTGTATGAGGGCAGAGCATGAGGACAGGAGCTCACCCTCTGGGTGGTAGTCCTGCTGTAACCTCCGGTGGAACTGAGCTAACAGGTTGCAGGCTCTGCGTTCCAGGTCTGAACCGGGGAAGTTCACATGCAGGTACGAGATGAGGCGTCTGAGAGAGCTGTACTCCGGCGGTTTCCAGAAATCCTCAGAGTACTGATCCAACCAGGCTCCCAGGATGGACGAGATGGTGCTGCGAAGAACCAGAACCAGAACCGAGCTCAAAATAATGATGAAAACCAGCTGCAGTAAGTATGAGAGACCGCTGAGTTTACATGACGTCAGGTCCCGCCAGGTCCCGTCAGGTCCCGTGGTCAGGGCCCAGCCGTGAGGTCATTCATGATGATACGGTTTCTGTGGTGTTCGGTTGCTCAGTTACTTACTTCCTGAGTTCGGTCCGATCGTCATGGCTGAGTTTCTTCCCCTCTGAACCAGGCAGGTGCTGCAGTTTTGCATATCTACAAAGCAACAGAACTTTGTTCACCACCTCCATGAATCTTTACAAATCTTTTTTGCTGAAGAACTAATGTGGGAACTACGGAGATTCTTCAGGAAACTGTGACAGCCTTTAATACAAAGTGAACGGTGATGATAATGAAAAATAACAAAACACACAGAGCTCTTAATGGTTTCATATAAAAGAAACCTTTGATTTGTGTTCTTTAGTTTAAAGAGTTCTGGGTGGTTGATGTGAAATAGTACCTGTTGAGCAGAAGATCCAGGACCTGGCTGGTGGTGGAGAAGGTGCGGTAGGTACAAAGGAAGATGGTGACATACGTGGAATCATTCTCTCTGAAGGAAGACACCATGTACTCCACCAGTCTCTCCAGGGTTCCAGCTTTAATGGTGCGCAGTTTACTCGTCTCAAACAGATTTAAAGACGAATCCGAGTCCACTCCCAACCAACGCTGCCCCTTACTGGCTGATGACTGAACCTGCACCCTGCGCACTGAGATTGAGAAGACTGCTCCATCCTCCACCTCCTCACCCAGCTCCTGAGTTGTGTTCTGCAACAAAAAGTACAAAAGTTCTGAAGATGTATTCATTAAGACGTCTCATTGAAATGCATTCATTAAATTCAGAAGGCTCTCAGTGAGATGGAGATGATGATGATGATGATGATCATCATCATCATCCTCCTCTGAAAATGATTACTTACATTAAACATAGATGATTTTTAAAGCTATTATTTCTCTTGATGTTTAAATAAAACATTTTAAATATATAAAACTTTTATTTCTTATTTAACAAATAGTCCTGAAAGTCCCAGAACATTCTGAATGTTTAAACACACAGTCACTCATCACACACGCCTTATTAAATAAAATGTTACAAACTTTAAAATATTTGTTTTAATAATAACAACATTAAAATACTGTTCATTTACCGGCGCTCTCTCTCTCTCTCTCTCGCTCGCACAGACAGAGGTGATATAATATTTTGTGGATGACTCAGCTCTTCTGCATGTGGAGTTTTATAAAAACATGGCAACCCCCATATTAATCTGTTTGCAGTTTTAAAAGGATGATGGGATGGATTTCACCGAGCACCACGATTTCTCAGAAACTAGATCAATTTATTGAACTGAAGAGAGAGAGACACAGAGAGAGAGAGAGAGAGAGAGAGAGAGAGAGACACAGAGACACAGAAAGAGAGAGAGAGAGAGAGACACAGAGACACAGACAGAGAGAGACAGAGAGAGAGAGACAGAGAGAGACAGACAGAGACAGAGAGACAGAGAGAGACAGAGAGAGAGAGACAGAGAGAAAGACAGAGAGAGAGAGACAGAGAGAGAGAGACAGAGACAGAGAGACAGAGAGAGAGAGACAGAGAGAGAGAGGGAGAGAGACAGAGAGACAGAGAGAGAGACAGAGAGAGAGAGACGCCTGATCACCCCCCCACACACACACACACACACACACACTAATAATATCAAACCCCCCCCCCACACACACACACATTTATTTCCTTCTTATTGCTACTATTTTTATATACTAAGCTCTGAATGATTTGGGACAAAACAAACTGAATTGATTTAGTCACAATGCTTTCAGTATTATTAATTACTATCTGCCTGTCTGTCTGTCTGCCTGCCTGTCATACAGAATTGTGAAATCCAGAAGTTTAAACTATAGAAACAGACAGTTCAGTTTATTACACTGTGAACTGAACATCTAACATAACAGAATTAATTAACTGCAATTAGTTTAAAATCATTCCTTGTGCTTCCACTTTATGTTCCAGCATAACAACCCCACCTCACCCCCCCCCCACACACACACCAATTACTAACCATTACTAACCATTACTAACCATTCTACATTTTTACAGGAAACCAATTATGAATCAAACACAAACACAATATAATCACCACATCCCGTTAGAGAAACACACCTCATTAATCTACTCACACACTAAAACACGTATGATGTGGAAGAACATGCCAAAGTCTTTAGATCAAAGGTTTGCGGTGTGCTGGCGAGGCTCGGGCGGTACCTCGGGCAGGGGCAGGGGCAGGGGCAGCTCGGGGTCCAGCTGGGTGAAGCTGTGCAGCACCACCGGGCTCTGCTGCTCCACCACCTCCAGCTTCACCCCGTCCCAGATGCTGCGCACCCTCCACGCGCTGCCGTCGAACATGACGTCATCGGGGTGGGGGCGGCGGCTGAGCGCGGGGCTCCTTCAGCATCGAGCCGCAGACACAGGACGACGCCTTTAACCGCCTTTAAACAGCTTTAAGAGGCGGAACGCGGCCGACCCGCGGGGGAAGCGCTGACTCGAGCCGACCGAGGGTCCGACCGAGGGTCCGGCGGTCAGAGCAGCGCTGCGGCCCGCGGTCTGCCCCGCGATCCGCCTCACAGCCGCCGGCGCACAGGCGACGCCCACCGGGAGGCGGAGCTGCGGACTTACGCTCCGTGATTGGTGCGAAATGTTCGGAGAGTCGATTCATTGATTCAGCCAAATAAACGGATGTGTATCGAATCGACTTACAATTTATTATTTATTTAAAATTTAAAATCTAAAAGGCACGTGACTTCCTCACAAACGCTTGAACACTGTGACGTCACGTTATCTATACACTATTACTATTATTATTATTATTATATCAAAAGAGTGAACATGTGCTGCCGAGAAGCACTATTCCTCAGATCTTTTCTTTTCATACATAAATTTAATATCTCTTTCAGATAAAGCAAAACGGTTATTACTGTCAAAAAATGTGTTTCACTAAGAAATTAAAATTAAAATTAAAATTAAAATACAAGATAACCACTACAGCTCATAAATACCAACTACATCCCATCACACCACCACTGCACCAACCATACACCACCATC